>JAMKCH010037183.1:0-33878 GCA_023653785.1 Ophioderma brevispina | reverse complement strand
GTTCAGAAGGACATTATTTGTTTCATATCTTGTGTTTTAATTAGTATGAAGTGGCAACACTGCGATTATGATGGTCACAACGACCTAAATTATGGATGGTCATCACTTTGACGTCACATTTGCCTGCGATGTGGCTTTGTCGGATAGTTTTCGAGTAAGCTATTGGGCGGGGGGAACCAAATAAAAGGCAAAATAATCAAACAAATGGGGACAATTTTCAAACTTATTTTGATTTATATGTTAATACTACGTTACTTAAGCTTTCCCATCCATACCAAATTTTCCAAATATTTCAGAATCAGTAAGCGAATAGGTGTTTGGTTTAAGTTGGTCTTGCCAGGTGATGTCAAGTAATCCATGGGTGCTTTTGAAACATCACAGATAAGCTGATGATCAGGCGTCTGGTTTCCACAACTTTGCCATTCCCTTGTAATGATGAACATTCTATGGGTAACACACTGGACTCCCTTGAAATCAGTCGTTTTAAGAGGCACTTCTGGTGGCTGATCTTTGGGACATGTAGGTGTATGCACTGTTTTCTTTTGAAAATTTGGGAGGACACATGCAAACGGTTGCCCAAACTCCAATTTAGGTTGGACAAGTGATAAATACAGCTGAATCTTAATTTTTGGGGATACAAGATTTGAAATTTCTTCTTATGACGCCAATGACCTTCTTATTCTTACATGTTTAGAGAATGAGTCAATATGATTTGACCAGTTCAGATGGTTATTAAAAACAAATAATACCCATGTAAGCATGGATAGATGTTGTTTCCAAGATGTTGCCACATAACTTATACGTTGTAATTTGGGCGATTTCTTGTAGTAAAAATGCATAAGCATTTGTTCGCGTATTAACACATTGCCAGTCTGGACCCCCGATTCCCCGATTTGGTATAAGCTCAAGGTAAACGTTGGAAGATAACGTGGTTCTCATCGGTATTGATTTCTCTACTACCACAGCGTATTTCGGCAAAAGGAGGGTTTGTGCCGGAAGAGATCCGCCAGCATATTGTTGCTATTATGAGGAAACACAACGGCCCGATGACTGTGCCTTGGGGATCACCAGAGATAACATCAGCAGTGGTTGACAGTTACTCAAAGAATCACTCTTCGTTGCGTTTTGTGATGAAAATTTGTATCAATCTATGGGATATTCCCTTGATCTATATGGTGGAGCTTCTCAGCGAGACGAGAAGTGGAACGCGGTGGAAGCCTCGGAGGAGGCCAGTAAGACAGCTCGCATCATCAAAGGATTTGGCAAGGTAACAGTTGTTAAAACTAATTAGTTTCCAACCCCTCCTTCTTCCTGAATCCATGTGGGAGTCATTTCAGGATATTTATGTTGATTAAATGAGACATAATATGACTCGTGAGGACCGTGTCCCCAAGACTTTGCATAACAGATTGCCGAGAGGCCAATTGGCTGTTATTTTTTCGGACGGAAGTTCAACACTCTCTAAACTCTGGGGTATAATAATTAGCAGCAAGGATTGGAACCCAATTCCTCTCTCACTTGAATAGTCTTTGACAATAAACCAAACTTCAAACTGCTCTTTTCATGTACGCTACACCAACAGGATTCTCCCAAATTAGTGAGGTTATTTAAACAAAAATCAGTGGAATTCATAATATTTCTCATATTGCCAAGACTCCCAACCTAAAATGCTATCCCAACTTACATACAGGGAAAAAGACCATGACAAGGACAAAAGATGGCAAGCAATACAACAGTTTCGGTGAGATAAATCTGCTTTTATCAAGTATACATTTAATAAACACCTAGTAGAAGAGCTCAACCAGAAATCCGGAAAAATAAGGGCAGGTACCTCCACTGGAGTAACAAAATCTACTCATTCAATAGTGAGCAAATTGTACAAATGCGACACAGTCAATAGTTAGCTCCTTCCATTTTTAACAGTTGTCTATCAAAAATCGGGAAAATGCCCTAAACACCTTAAAATCTATAGCAAAAACAAAATTTAATTTTTCCAAGAAAATAACAAAAATCTTACCAATTCAGGACCAATTTCATGAGGATAGATAATTGTCTTCCGTCTCATGAGGCGGACGGCAGGCAATGATTGCATCATTGTGCATTGTACGAACAAATTAAGGGATAGGCAATTATTAATATTTATCTACCGTCATTAAAATTTGTTGAAACTCTGTATGGAAAAATTCCGTATTTTTATTAAAAATATTACGTAGTGTCCCCTAAAACATACGGCATTGTCCCCCGTAAAGCATATATAGTTCGATGCTAATTAGTATAATTAGAACCAACTAACTTACCCAACACCTAACAAGCAAATGAATGAAAATCAGAAATATAAAAAAAGGCATAGTGTTTTTACTCACTCGAATGATGAGGTTTAATGAGACGTTAAAATAATCTAGAAATACCCCAAAATGCAATCCATGACAATCATTGGATGAAATGGGTCACAAGTTTTGATCACCCTAATTCCAATTTCAGACAGGCTATTAATAGGCCAATCGTCAACGATCATCAGACGAAATTGGATATTACCGTTAATGAGAATTGCAAAAACTCGTCTACTTACGATAATAATGGTTTGTGCTAGTATTTAACATCAAAGGAAATTCATAATTTCCATTATTAAAAGTGGTTTCTCTATTAGGTCTGTGTGAAAAAGTAGGAGTTTGCTTTACCTAAATATGGTTGTTAGTCAAAATTACATGTCCTTGAACCTGCATGATGGTAAAAGCTACCATTTTCCTCTTTTGGAACCGCGGAAGTCGGACAAGGAAAAACATATAAACACTGTCAGAAACCCTAACCGTATTTCAGGTATTCATGATTCAAGTAGGCTGGTGGTTTTCCCTTAAAAAATACTGAGTCTCAAATTAACAGATCTAAGATTTAAACGCTTGGACGCTACAATAATTCAAACGGTCTCCTAATACTCGTTAGGACCATCGCCGCATAGAAACTTCAAAGTACTACAGTATGCGTCACTATTTTCCTCATTTTGACTATTTACGCTATGGAAATGTTTTTGAACAACGTCCTCACCACAACTCGTACAAAATAAGGAGTTAATAGCTCAACAATGTCATTCTCTTCACCTTCTCACATTACACTTAAAAAAGAGGTTGAATTTCTCTATCTCGTTCAGGGTTTAAGAGAGTACTGTGTATGTGCATCGAAGATGGTTATATAAGTCGGAGAGTGGTAAATAAAAGCCACAACATGCCATGTTACCATAGCAGCAAGTGCAGCATGTGCAGCAAGCAAAATGAGTGGAAGATATCACAGTCATGCCAGAGTTGGGTGGTTGTCTCATGTAGCAGTACAAAGTCCTCCTGTTCTCATTATTTAAGAATTAAGGAAATGGTATATGCCTACGAGGAAATCATTTACATTTCCTAAAGACAGCTAGAAACAAAACTTTTGTATTGGTGACACTTACCCATCACAGTGGATAAACTTCTCAGTTTCATTGACACGTAATGGCTGATCTGACCCATGGTCTTGCAGAGTACATTATGTCAAATGCCAGGATAACACAAGGTTGTTTAAAACCTGTTTCCTGTAAGTTTGAATTTTGTAATCTTAGTGCAATGGCTGTGGTAAAATTATTTAATATCTATTTGATTGATAAAACTACCCAAAATGTTCCACATGCTGAACACTGGGACAGTCATAACAAGGAAATAATTGTGACAACTGTAGTTGACTTGAAATGCTTGTTCACATACTCTTTACCAAGAAATAACCCAGCTCAGGAATGGACTGTTAAAGTACACAAAATGAATTACTATCACTTTCAGGGATATATATGTGAATATGAATGATGAACATGGACAGCTTTATTCTGGCAAAATTGGGGGGAGGGGGGGGGGGGGGGATTGGCCAAAGTACAGTTTGTTGACAAGTGCCAGGGGGGCACCTCACCTATGAAATGGATAGGGTTGTTGGTAGCTGGCGTGCCAAACCAGGGGCATTCGGTGTGACAGCGACTTGAAAAAATAGGGGTCTTTGGGTGTATTCAAAATTTGAAAGGTTGATGCATGAGTATGGTGGATGCCTGAAAATTACTGTTGTGTTATTCTCTAATATGAGAGGGTTTCCTTTGATCTCAAGTATGTACACTAACATATTAAAGTACTAACCATACTCGATAAGCGATGGTTGTCTTTTTAATAAGACTATTCTTGTTTGTTTTAATATAACGATACACATGTACACCACACACTTCACGCTACGATGCACATAAAAAATAAAAAATAAGTTAAAACATTCGATGTCTTGATCGTTCAGTACATAAAAAGTTAAGTACATTTAAAAGGGAGTTCGTAATCTGACCCATCTAACACTTTTTTTCGGACAACCTCTGAATTCGGAAACCCTTCACGGAATTAAGCACAGGGGTTTATTCGTTAAGGTTTCGAATTCATAAGTGTGTCAGAAAAAAAGTTGTGTCAATTGAGTCAGGTTACGGAACAACTCCCCATTTTAAAATTTATTTTCCTCTTGCCATTTTGTATGCAAGTATTTATACGGTCCTAGATTTTAGCTACCTCTTATAACAAACCCTAAACATTTCTTTCTTGGTTCTCCGAGATCTTTTGTCGAAAATAAGATCAAGAGGAAACCACCTTCTCCAGTGTCATCAGGACGTTCGTCTCTTCGTTAGATCTCATCATCTCGTCCATCTCCACCTTTTTTAATCCTTTCGGTAAGAGCATCATAAACAAACGTTTGCTATAATATGCCCGCCGTCTCTTCGATCACATCATCATAGCTTTCATGTTGTGATAATTCCTTCTTGTTCTATTTTGTCACCGCCCTTGGCGCGATGTTTTCGCAATGTAGTGATTGAATGTAGAAAGGCTCATTCAAGAAAGGTGGCCTGTCTTTGATGAATTCCACTATAGAGGTTTCTTCATGTCAAGACTAATCTCCCAGTAAAGATCAGGCATGTGTACTTCATATGTAAACATGTGTATTTTAGTTACTTACTTAAAGAGGTGAGAAATTGAAAGGTGCACCTCATTTTCAGTCTCAGTTGGCTATTCTCAAAGGTAGAATGACTTATACCTGTGTTTAAACCAGAGTTAGTCCTTCGTGAGTGAACTTTTTTCTTTCAACACACTATGAAGTGGTGGTGTCCATTGGTGAGAAAATTCCTCATGCGTGGGACGTTCCGAACCCATCCAAAGAGGAATCGTCTCACCTGTTACATCAAGCATTCATAGTTTGATGAAAGAAAAAAGTCCATCCATGAAAGACTAGCTCTGATTTAAACTCTTGTTTAAAGTTAGACTCTCTTTTAGAATAACAACCTTAGAGATGATACAAATGATAAAACCATTCCATGTTTACCAGTAAGGAAGTTTGGGATTGCTCCTCAGTATTTTCAAGAATAGCAGAGTTATAACTATATTTTTCCAAAAATATTTCCGAAATATTATATACTTGAGGCATTATTTTAGTTGATTAAAGTGTTACTATATTGTGTGAAAATTAGCCACGTACGTCTGTCAAAAAGTATACTTCCTGTGATCTACAATCCAGGAAAAACTGAAGGAATACTCGTTCGTCCTGCACGCTCGCAAAAACGTGATCCTTCTATTGACGCTACCCTTCTATATCCACCCTCATAATCTATGTTCGTGGAATTGACAAAGCTGCTGACGGCAAATTATGACTTCAACCAAGTTTGCATTATACAGGATGAGAGAGGCGCATTTTCTTTCACACTCTTAAAAGTGTTCCAACACTGCCTATAACTCGCTAGATATGAAATGAAGCTGATAATTATTTCGCAATAAGAACGTGTTCGCACATTCATGATGATTTTTGTACTCATGACAAAGTCTACTTTGAAAGGTCGAGTTGTGAGTTGTAGGTTGCCTCCGCAATGGAAATTCAAGTGTAACACTTTCACCATATCTCGAGAAAAGGTTCCTTAACTCGAGATGAGGGAGGCCTATCTAGAGATAAAGGAGATAGCAAACCTTATTCCTAAATAACGGTACTTATTCCAGAGTTATCTCGCGATAAGGCTTGGGCTTCTTTATCTGGAGATAAGGAATGTTATCTCCAAATAAGCTTTGTTTTACTCTAGATAAGTGCCGTTATTTTGGGATTCAGATTTGTTATCTCCAGATAAGACTCCTTATTTGGGGTTCAACTTTAATTGAGATAGAGTTACTTATCTGGAGATAAGAGATAAGCTTTGTTAACTGTATAACTATAAGGACCGCAAAACCGTTAAAATACCGCGCATAATATATATTTTGCCGATTTATACTTCTAAAAGATTATACGACGTGGAATACTTTTGAGGTCATTAAAAGTATTCCACAGAAAGAATTTTAATTGAATGATTAATTGATTAATTATCCTTTCGACATACCTTTGAACATCTTCGCCAAAGGTATTCTTTATAATTTCAAAACTCTTCTGAATCTCAGACGTCACTCTATCAACGCGCAATCACAAACGCAACCACGTGTGGGCCAGGTGTTGATAGCAGTAAGCCATTGACAATTCTTGCATAGTTTCTCTCGTGCTTGTCTCCCAAGCGAAAAGCCCAGTGTATCCACGACCAGGATTCTTTCGAGAAACACGATCTGTTTATCTTCTTTTGCTTTCTTGGTTACTGCAACGCCGGAA
The DNA here is from genome assembly GCA_023653785.1 of Ophioderma brevispina. Taxonomy (NCBI): domain Eukaryota; kingdom Metazoa; phylum Echinodermata; class Ophiuroidea; order Amphilepidida; family Ophiodermatidae; genus Ophioderma; species Ophioderma brevispina. The sequence continues at coordinate 27,227 of JAMKCH010037183.1, read as the reverse complement.
AATTCTTCTTGAAAACACCTCGTTCTAGGATTGTATTACCTTTGAAAAAGTGGAAACCAAGAATTTCTTTTACTTTTATCTGTTGCACAAGGAATAGGCATAAATTGACTATAACACACAGTAAGCCAAGATATATTTGATACAGTGTGCCACTGATATAACACGCGCGTTCTAATCTTGACTATTGCAGATAAGATGGCTGCTATTTTTATACAAATTAAGTGCATAGATTATATCAAATGTTTGTTCGTTATTTTAACCTTAGTAAAAGCTAGTTTGTCGGGCTAAAGGTCGTCGCCACATCAGACTTGGTTCCGCGTACTACCTTCAATCATAGAATGGCGCAAAATAATTATTGGAATTTTAAAGCGTTAAAGGAGTGCATGTGCATGCTAAGAATGTTTTCTTTAATCAGTGTAGCGAGCAATGGCAAGAAGTGAAGAGATTCTTTTTTCGCATATGCAGCCTTAAGTATAGTTCAAAATTACTAATGAAAAAGTGGTATTGTGTGGATTAGCAAAAAGTGGAAATCGGACAGCAATTTTTCAGGATATCAAAAGTAGATTTTCCAGCCAAAATTCGAAACAGCGCCGCGTAGGCCCATATTGAACTGACATTTGAATTAATAAAAAAATAATATTAGGCTTTAATATCTGCTATTTAGTCCAATAATTAGATTTTTGATCCCCAAAGCAAGTTGTAAAAGAAGCAACTTTTGTTTCAATGCAAATTGTCTAAAATGACAGATTAAGATCGTTTACCAAAATTATAAGGTGGGACACGGTCATATTGTTTTTGAAAGGGTATACCAATTTATCAGGCTACTCATAAGGCTATATAATGCGCTTACTCATAAGGCTACTCATGTTCAAATGTTTTAAACGTATACCAATTTATCAGGCTACTCGTAAAGATTGCGTAAAAGTGTGTTTTATCTACAGGGTGACAATAAAAAACTTATTCAATATAAAATGATGAAACATACATCAGTACAATATCGTAATCCCATACACACAATCTAATGCCTTTAAAGAATACACAAATCAAAAAATAACGATATGATTGTGCAAGAAATTTAGCAAACTAGTTACATGATGTGCAAACAGTAATTTTGAGATCCGTACAGTTTAGACGAAACAGTTTGCTAAACGGATAAATGATGAAAGTCCCCATTGCTGACCTGGGACCATGCATATTTGCCGGATCGATATAATGAACTACAACCTGCAGTAGGGCAAACGGTATCTTTTTAATCTTTGGAAAGATGAGAACGTGTTGTATACTTTTCAACACGTTCCGATCCTTTCTATATTTTGTCATGTGACTCTTTATATTCCCCTCTGTTGTTTCTATGTTGTCACCAGACGCCCTTGGCGCGATGTTTATCAGCAATGTATGATTGTTACATTTAGAAAGTAACCAAACCTCAAGTAAACCACGGCTCTAGCCAGTCATCAAGAAAACTGTGGACTGGTCTTTGATGAATTCCTCTATAGAGGTTTCTTCATTGTCAAGACATCTTATCCCAGTAAAGATCACGAGAGCATGTATCTGTCAATATGTAAACATGATGTATTTTAGTTCCTTAAAGACGGTGAGAACAAAGGTGCCACTACATTTTCAATACCCTCAGTCTGGTATTGCTCAAAGGAGAGACTGACTTATACCTGTGTTTTACACCAAGTTAGTCCTTCATACGTGAACGTTTTTTCTTTCAACAGCCCCACTAGTGAAAGTGTGGTGTCCAGTGGTGAGAAAATTCCCATGCTTTGACCATATACACGACACCATCCAAGGGTAATCGTCCACTCTGATTACATCGAAGCATTCATCGTTTGATTAAAGAAAAAGTCCACCATGAAAGAACTCTCTCAGGATTTTAACAACTGTTGTTTAAAGTAACTACTCTTTTCACATAACAACCTTAGAGATGATACATGATACAACCTTCCAAGCTTACCAGTAAGGAAGTTATGGGATTGCTCCTCAGATATTCTTCAAAAATGCAGAGTTATAACTATACGTTCTTCCAAAAATTTCCGACTTTATATACTAGGCATTATTTTAGTTAGAGTAAATTGTTACTATATTGTGTAAATTAGCCACGTAATACGTCTGTCAAAAGTAACTTCTGTGAGTCGTTATCTCATACCCATCCAGGAAAAACTGAAGGAATACTCGTTATCGTCGATCCTGCACTCTCGCAAAAAAACGTGATCCTCTATTGTACGCTACCCTTCTGTCGTGTACCCACCCTCATAATCCTATGTTCGTACGTGAATTGACAAAGGCTGGCTGACGGCAAATTATGACTTCAACCAAGTTTGCATTATACAGTATGAGAGAGGCGCATTATTCTTTTCACACTCCCACCAAAAAAAGCTGTTCCAATACCCATACGCCTATAGCTCGCTCATATATGAAATGAAGCTGATAAAAGATTCATGCAATTCAGAACGTGTTCGCACATTCATGATGATTTTTGTACTCATACCAAGTTCTTACCTTTGAAAGGTCGAGTTGGTGATTTGTAGGTTCCTCCGCATGGAAATTTCGAAGTGTAACAACTTTCACCATATCGTGAAAAAGGGTTCCTTAACTCGAGATAGGGAGGCCTTATCTAAGATATTGAGATAGCAAACCCTTATTCTATATCACGTACATATATCCAGAGTTATCTCGCCGATAAAGAGCTGGCCTTTCTTTATCTGGAATAATGATGTTGTAACTCTCCAAATAAGCCCTTTGTTTACTCTAGATAACTGCCGACTATGTTGGGATTAAATTTTATCATCAATCCATATAAGACCCCTTATTTGTAGTTCAGCGGGAGTTCAGCTTTAATTTGTATGCTAGCGAATGAGAGCTTACTTATCTGCAGATATAATGTATAAGGACCACCACAAGAACCGTCACATTATAGCGCGCATAATATATATTTTGCCGAGTTTTTATACTTCTAAAAAATATTATCACGCACGTGGAATACTTTTTGAGGGTCTTAAAAGTATTCTCACAGAAAGAGTTTAATTGATGAATTAATTGAATAACTATTCTTTCGACACACCCCATTTTTGAACATCTTCGCCAAAGGTATCCTTTATAATTTCAACTCTATCTGAATCTCTAGACGTTCACTCCTATCAAACCGAACCAACTCGCATCCAACCGCCACACGTGGGGGCCAGGTGTTGATAAGCAGTAAAGCACTTGGCAATCTCCTTGACATAAGTTGCTTCTCGTTGCTCTTGTCCTTCAATGTCGACAAATACCAGGTGGAAGTCCACTACCAGGATTTCTCTTTCGAAACACGATCTGTTTTCTTCTTTTGCTTTCTTGGTTACTGCAACGCCGGAAAAAATGTTTCTTTGTGAAAACCTTCTTTCCTAGGATTATTACTTTGAAATGGAAATCCAAGAATTTCTTTTTTTACTTTTTATCTTTGCACAGGCATATGCCTAATTGACTATAAAACCAAAGTAAGCAAGATATATTTTTGATACTTTGCCACGATATCAATCGCGCGTTTACTTAATCTTGACTATGCAGATCAGAATGCTGCTATTTATTATACAATATTAAGTGCTCATAGATATATTACATCAAATGTTTTCGTTATTTGTAAACATTACTTACAAGCCATAGTTTTGTCGGCTACCGGTCTTCGCACATCAACTTGGTCGAGTACTACCTTCAATCATAGAATTGCGCAAGAATAATTATTGAGAATTTTAAGTCGTAATGAGTTGCCCATGTGCCCTCTTAAGAATGTATTTTCTTTAATAATCATGTAGCGACGACATAGGCAATGACGTCTTTAATTTCGGCATATGCAACAGAGCCTTAAGTAAAGATTAAAATTACTATGAAAACGTTTTATTAGTGTTATTAGCCAAAAGCGGAATCGAAATTTTTTTTTCAGATATACAAAGATCTAATACTTTCCAGCCAACATTCAAAACACGCGTAGGCCCTATATTGAAATGACATTCTGATAGTAAAAAAATAATAATTAGGCTTTAATATCTCTATTAGTCGCAATAATTTTATGATTTGAACATAATAGCCAAGTTGTAAAGAAGCAACTTTTGTTTACTGCAAATTGTCTAAATGAACAGATTAAGGAGTTTAACCAAATCTATAGGTGGAACACACGTTTCATATATGTTTTTGAAAGGTAATACCAATCTTATCAGGCACTCATAGGCTATAACTCATGAGCTTACTCATAAGGCTATACTCATGTTCAAATTGTGTTTAAAAAAGGTATATCCATTTATCAGGCTACTCGTAGAGATGCGTTAAATCTGTGTTTTAATCTACAGGGTTGCCCATACAACTTTATTCAAATAACTGATGAAACATCTCAGCAATATCGTAACTCAATACACAATAATTAATGCAATATTTAAAGAATACAAATCAAATAACGATATGATTGTTGCAAGAAATTAAGCAAACTAAGTTAAATGAGGTGCAAACACAGTCAACAATTTTTGATAATCCTTTACAGTAGAACGAACATTTGTCTAAACTATCCATCTGAAATTTTGGCCCCATTGTGACCTGGACCATGCAAATTATCTGCCGTATAATAAAATTGAACTACACCTGCATATATATGCACAACGGTATAGCTGTTTTAATCTTTGAAAGATTAAGAACGTGTTTTTGTATACTTTTCAACACGATCTTCACGATCCTTTCTATCTATATGTGTTATTTTGACTCCTTTATAACCTAATATCATTTTGGAAACTGGTGTATGTTGTCCTTATAGACTTCTTCTCGCTAACAATTCTGAAGAATGCTAGCTTAATACGTAATCATAATGAGAAAATGAAGCAAACCAGTTTATCTATATAAAGTGCTTAATACCCCGTAACAAGGGCTCAAAGCGCGGTTGACAATTAAAGCATTATTACGCCCGCCTTCAGAAAATCGTCACAATCATTTCGCTTCATCTAGGTGGCGCTGCTCAAACATGCCTTACAAGAAGCGCACAAGCCTATCAGCACTTAATTGTAATATTCCTCATAAAAGCTCCCCAGATTTCGCTAGGGTCGACGAGGCAATTGAGATTAAGTATCATTTGGCCCATGGACACAATCACGTTGACCACAATGGGTCTCGAGCTCACGATTTTAACGGTCCTATCGATCACTTTGTGCTTTTCCCTGGGCCACAAACGTAACCCTCACTATCACTAAAAGCTTTTGCACGAGTTTTTTTGGGTTTAGTCTTATTTGATCCCGACCTGTCGCGATCGCTGAAATTCACCTTATTGATTACCACATGAAGCCGCCGAAGTGATTTCTTAATGGCTATGTTCCTGTGTACCTTTCACTAACCGCTACAAAGAACCACAGCAACAACCAACAAAACACAACAACGCACACATGATTATGACACAACATAAAGTAGCATTTTAACATCTACCTAAAATGACATAATGTTAACATTCATGAAATTAGTAGCCCCCACGTAATGATATATAGATCTCGTGGCTAAAACCTCACTCGTGCAAGCTATATCTTCATAAACCGTAATTATCGAAAGTGAAACGCCAATATTACACTGGGCCTTTTACCTAGCACCTCTCTCACCAACAAGTACGATTCCTTCGCTCTGAAAGGTATACCAATAAAAAATTGTAATAGAGGTATAGAGAGGGGGCAGACAGACATACCGGACAACATACAGCCGATACATTCATCTATAAGCTAGACATGCATTAACCCACAAATCATAACACCAACGCACAGCGCAAAAAACATATCATTGTGTTTTAGCGTAATTGTGACTAACAATGGATTAAAGACAACTATCAGTGATGATTCACCCGACGAAAGTCACAAATATTTGAAATTCTGACCGGAATAAAGCTTAAAAGTGCAAGATACGAATCTGTAGAATTCTCAAAATATTACTTTTTTATAACTGGAGAAATTTACATAAAGGAAAATGCAGTGTATCAACCAGATAGAATCGCTTGTACGTGTTGTAGTAGATGCCCGTACGGAGAGTAATGATACAATAGCCCATTTTGTCCCTTATTAGTTTGTATTGGGGATCTTATCATGCAAGAGTATCATAAAGAGGACCTCTACTTGTAACCGAAATGCAAAATCTTATTTTTTATGATTGTTTAAATTTATGAGTTTGTCTAACCACTGATAGTGCCTTCAACTTCAATCGTAATACTCAATTCAATTATTTTCTCGATAGTCCTCACAGTAGTTAATAATAAGGTTACACTGCCACAACATACCCTTAACATATTATCTCATTAGCGAAGTGTTTAACAAACACAAACAATACATAAAGTTTATCTCTATTTGTAAAGGCTAAATTAAAAACTATTTTTTCTAACCTAATGTTTTTCTGAAATGATCCTAACCAGATGGACTCTATGGGGTAAATTTAAAACGGTGACCCACATTTTGACACACTTATTACTCCCACGTTATGAACTGGGCGGCGTATAGCTCCTAAAAAGTAGCCAGTGTACATCGCAAACTGCACCTGGAAACCATTACACATGTATCCCTAGAATGAAATGGGAGCAATAAGCTGGTGTGCACATATAAAAATATTCACATCTTAATGTTCAAAAAAAAGTTCAGCAACCCACCATTTGTCAAGAAACGTTAACGTCAACTTGAACTGACCTCATAATTTCTTTTGCAAAGAGGAACTTGGTGTGTTTTTCATTTGGGGTGTGGCCCAGATAATCTACTTTCATTTTACGAACCACATTATTCAAACAAACCGTTATCTATCAATTAATTTCATACCACTATTTTTACTGGCACATTTTGAAAATAGTGCCCCTTAAGTTGTTCAACATAGATATTTATTCGCAGCATGCTGTAAAGCTTTTATATACATAGGCCCTTACCTGAAACCGATTAAGAAAGACACCAAATTTCCCCATCATCCTCATGGGTAAAAACAGAACTATTTTATAATTAATGGTGCCGATCTACATTAATTCAGCAGACGACGAAATGGAGTGAACCAAGTAAACTCACGCCGTAGCACTGGTCCCCACGAGCTGCCACTACACCTGTTATCACGGATCCCTGTGACTTTGGTACTTATCTTAATACCAATGAGTCAAGTCTATGATATTCATGTAAATATACTCATTTGATGATTAAAGTTACGGAAAACTCAAAGTTATCCTTCAAAATTACCTCATAGTCCTTAACCCTCTTACTGTAGTAACGTTCTCCTAGCTGGGGTAAATTCAGTATGTTATTTTTATGTTTAAAATGTATCTCTATTCGCCAATGGCCTAGACTATCATTTGAGAGCAAATTGAAGAAATTTCTATTTTGTGAAATGTTGCCAGTGCCGAGCTTTACAATCAAACTTAAAATGTTAACAAAATACATTTTAAATCCCAAGCAAAGAACATGGATACAAACATTTCTAAAAAAAAAGGTGGTCACTAACACAAAAATACCTTTACTTTTTCTTTACATCTCCCCTTCATTTCCCAAATTATGTGAAAAACAGTAGTTTGGGTAAACTTTTCAAATTAAAAAATTAGAACAATATTTCTGGCAGCCAATAGGTACCATTTAACTGTGAAAACACTCCCAACAGATAATCTCTTATAATGGTAAGTATATATCAGTTTGTGCTGATGAGTCGTTTGGTTTTTTCCCTGTGCTCTTTATAAGCACGTCACAACACCGGTAGATATATAGAATGGCCTAATATCTGAAAAACACACAACTTATAAAGTTTTCATGACCTCACACATACAATATTGCCTTCATTTAACAAGTATAAAGTCCAAAATAAGAAAAGACAAGTTTGTCCTCGTCAGTCACTCGCTGTAAAAAAAAATAGCGCAGTTGAAGAATCAAACCCGCATTCGCATTTTTTCTCCAAACTAAAAAAAAATCGACCTTAAATCCGGTACCAATTATACACATTTCTTCAGAGGCAACTTGTTATTTTTTTTTAATATGGGCCTAAATGACTATCTGAATCAGTGGAATGAAATATTTCGTATAAACACTATATAGCCTACCTCCAGAACTAAAGGTTGACGAACTAAGCCCTGTTAGCGGGCATGTTAATCTCATCAAGGTTACCAACGCGAGCGCTAACAGCTTCAAAGGACCTTCATTCAGCCTTTCCTGTTTTCTAAGAATTCAGAGAAATTATTATTAACAGCGATATCAATACATTTATTTTTAACGATTTTTTTTCGATTGGTTTCCGATGAGATCAGACGCGGCGTATACCCTTAATTGTCTCGATTAGGCGAACAACCTATACCAACGAGTAGGCGAGTTGTTTTGTTAATTACTTACTATTTCAATGACCACGACAACAATGTGAGGCCTATTTGCGGATTATGTTAGTTTATTAACAAAAACTTTTGAAATAACCGAGGAAACTGTACAGAAGTCATTCACTATAACACGTTGAAATGCTCACCACGCATGGACACAATTTCTGGATCTGGGATTTTATACAGGAGGAATTGTGGGCACAGGGTAGGAAATGGAGTACAGACTTTTTCTAATTGACGATTTTTGTCCAAGTGATAGACCTAAGCTAAATAATTTTCTCTGGAGGGGTGCAAAATTTCGTCAGTGTCCCATTTTTCTAGACATCCCCTATGGCCATCGCCGCTATCACTCTCAATTCATATCAAATAGCCATAATTTTAAATGGCACTTAGAGCCAGGTTTATAACAGCACGAAAAAAGGGAATCTATTGGACGCGGTTTTAACGATGATTGTAGAATAAAAGCAATCATTACACCATCAATCCAATATGGCCACCCAAAAACCGAACCATGCCCGGGACAATCATTCCGTGAACCATAACGACTCATCTAGTACTTTGTGATAGAGCCTAATTCTGCTCTCTAATAAAACCCGATAGGACCCCATATCTGACATTTCACAAGTGTGTTAACCACGCTCACAATCAAGATGTTAAGGCCCATTATGGCTGCCTTTTAAGATCTTAAAAAAAAAACCTACGATTTTTTTTTTTTTTTAATTTTTTAGGTTTTTTCTTTTTTTAATTTGAATTTGTCATGTTGTCAAAACAACTATACCAGATACGAGTTATTAATGCCCAAATACATACATCTCATACTTTAATTTAAACTTTATCATCATTTTGGGTGTTTTAACTAATACAACACGATCTAACTAATCATATTTATAGTTTAAAAAAAGTAAAAAGGGTAGCCACCATGGGGTTGGCCCCCATCATAACATTTTTTGCATGTTAAAAGAAACATACATTCCAGATAAGATGGCCATGTCAAATAAACTCAATCCCATACGCTTAATTTCACCTTTCTAATAATATTTAGTTGAATGCTAACTTGCATAATATACACATATAAATGTAGGTTTTTACTATTGTTTTAAAAAGGCGGCTGTATTGGCTGCCAGCTTGAATTTTGATGTCCATCACACGAGAAGTGGCCCAAATAAAGGGTTTTCTTAGTGAACAAATACTGTATCTCACTCAGTGAAAGCATACAAGCATGCATATAGACACAGGAATTAAGCCTCTAAAAACTGACAAATGTGCAGAACAACTGACGTATCCGGATACTATGACATGCTTCAGAGGTGTTAAAGTAACACTTGCAGAGTGTAACAGATTTTGAACAGAAATTATTGAACAAGCCTGCAAGGAACATATTTTTGGTGGTTCAGCATGTATTCAATATCGTAATAGTATAATGGAGGTTTGTGAGATCATTTTAATGATTCCGAGAGCATATTTGACTTTTGAGTCAGCCATATTTGAGATTTTTTGTGAGGCAATGTATGATAAACTTACTTTACCACAACACTGTCTCGTGCTTAAAACACCGGAGTACCAGAGAAATACTTGTCTCTATCAGAACATACTTAATGGATTATTGTGTTTTGGACATTGTAGCACCCTATTGGATTTTCAAAAATGGGCACTTGTTAACCGTTACTTTGCACACCCTCTCCAAAAATTATTGGCTTAGGCCCTAATGAACTAAAATCTTTCAATAAAAGTCTTAGCTTCCTGTCCAGCCTTCAGGCTGTGCTTGCCTAAACTTCCTACCTGTACTAGTTTCTACTTTGTAGTTAAAGCAGATCTGGGGTCCGTTCGCGAATCCTCATGCGTAACCCTACGTGGATACTAACTCATGCCGTATATCCTACATAATAGACTTTTCATTAACCATTTACAAAGACAGTGCTTTGATTAAGTTTTGACCACTCGGGCATGATATAGTATTCACGTAGATTTACGACTGAGTTTTCGCGGACGAACCCCGGTTTGCTAAAACCTGTGTAGCAAGAAGCACTCAAAACAAAATAGTTATCCTTCTAAATTGCTGAATAAATATACTACTGAACTATACCATGGAAAAATGAGGCTATTGTGCGCTCACAGTTATACCAAGCGCTATGAGATCAAGTCATACGTATGTTCACACCTTTTCAGATTAATTGGTACAAACCAGTAAAACTAACGTTTTCTATGCGATAAATGTTTCAACGCGTTTTACATTCAATAATAGTTCCTCCCATTATTTTGTTTATTACCAAAACGTTCACTACTGTGATACGACGATAACAATAATAAACTTTATTGCCTGTTATGAATAACAATTGTGTTTTTTCTTTTAAATGGTGGATCTATTTTTTTAAACGTAGGATGTTTCCCTCAATGGAATCAGCATTATTTCAAGAATGGTTAAGCATTTAAAATTAAACTATAGGTTTAAAAGAGAACAGTCAGTCTTATTAAAATCCGTGTTTTATTAACAGATTATCAAAACACCGTTTTTTGCCTTTAGTGAGTGTGGTTAAACATGTTGCAAACAATTTTGTGGGGTTTTTTATAAGTAGAAAAAACCAGAAAGAAAACCATGGGGACGGGCTACATGAAATTATGCGTTGAAATACTTACTGATTGTAAACGTTTATAAACCATAGTTATCTACTGATGTATTTCTCAGATTATGTGACAACCTGCGTTCCGACTGCCCGTACAAGGACTGTCGAAGTAAATAAGGTCCTATAGCTTGGGGGGCCGTTCATTTGGTGGAGCAATTCCCGTGACCGTGGAGAGCCGAGTAATCCTTTTCTCATAGATTGGTCTTCTATGAAGGTTATAACAATTATAGACGGGGGTGCCCCCTCGTGAAAGTGTGGGCAGAATAAATGATGAAGGCTAAATTCCATAATAATACAGGGGTCCAAAAAATAAAATGCTTGAATTTGGGGACTTTTTGAACATCTATCATCATTAAACCAATGAACCTTTGCCCCTTTTGTGGATTTGCGACGTCCTTAACAGAAGCTGAACACCAAATACCGGTCCTTAGCTATGGGTTTTAACAAATCCGAACCCCAAATAACTAGCCTTATCTAGAGTTTACCCTAACCTACGATCCTTACAAAAGACTGTCTGGGATAACAAAGTTATCGAACCCACAATAACAGCTTTTTTTCATTTTTCTCATTCTTTTACTTTTCAAAACACGCTAGTTCGATCTTTTGGTATTGCCCCTATCACAAATTGAAAGAAAAAAATAATTTATCGATAAGCGTGCCCCCCCTTCATGTACACAACTTCTTCCATATACATTTACAAATCAAGAGCGCCGCTCATTACTACCTCATTATTGAATGGTGACTGTCCATATTTGTGATACAGCGTGGGGAGATTTTGGGGATAGTTCTGCAATATGAGTTTCATGACACTTCGATAGACTTTTTTTAGGCCATCAGGGTCTTGTCAAAATTATATGCTCAATCGCATAATGGAGAAGTCCGGTATGGGGCGGTCTCGGCTATCACGAACTCCTGAAAACCAAATTTAAATAAGAACTTTCCGTGTGTTTGAGTTTTGGTTGATTGTCTTATTGTCATGTCAGTAATGTTGCGCCAATTAGATCAATCCCGGAAATTGAGGGGTGAAAAAGTACTCCTAAAGAATCGTAGATTATGCGCGATCAGAATGTGAACTACAGGGAGATGTACTATCTGTGTCGGAATTACTTATATCATTCCTGAACCGCACGTGTCCATCTGTGCCAGGTGAATTCATTTTGCCAAAGGTAACAATAGGATAAATAATGCATGTCTAATTTTCCGTCATTGGGAACCAAAGTTCTTGAATTGGGAAAATGACAATGGAGTATTGATTGCAATGCTGTCATACTTATATGGTGCGGAACCGTAGCGTGTGGCTTGCATGACACGGTACAATGTACAGTCTACACAGAATTTCTGTATTCGGATTTGTTGTATAGTGAACTAGGGTGACTTGAACTAGCATCAGTCAGGAATTGACTACACATGCGCGAAATTGGCCGTCGGTGAACCTAGCGGTCGGTGACCTTTTGCCTAGAAATCTTCTATTACAACAGCTTCAATAGAGAGTGTTTGTTTGTGCTCTTTAGCACCAATTAAAAGATGGGTGATGTAGAGACCCGATCGACAACATTGTCCTCCACTCCCAACTAGAGTTAACCTTACAACTACATCATACATACATACTACATACATACATACATACATACTACATACATAACATACATACAACAATACCACCTACAACTTACATACATACATACATACAGTACATAATACACATGACCTACTAGTATTTATAACGCGGTCCCTTTACACAGTTCAGGCGCATACAACAATGCACAAAGGCAAAAGTAAGTACCTACAGAAGTACAATGAAATAGGGTGACGGACATTCCCATCCTATTAAACATGTTAAGTTTTTACCTCTGTTTTAACAGACAGCGAGATTGTGCTCTCTTACAAAAGTGGGAAGGGTTCCAAAAAGCCGTTGCAACCACTGCCCACAGAGAAGGCTTTGTCCCCAATACTCTGTATTGTTTTTGAACATATGTAAACGAGCAACAATCAAAAAAAGAAACGGAGATTATGGTGATGAGATTTCTGAATGTTGTAGCGAATCATATCATTTAAAGATACCCGAGCACAGACACATTCTCATGACAACGTGTACACGAAAACAAGTAAGTTTTGAAATGGATACTTTTTTTTCAAACTGGATCCAATAACCTGGCCAGGTAGGGAGTTAATGTGCTCACGCCTTTTGGCACCACAAGACCAGACGTGCAGCCTTATTCTGAATACGCCGGAGTTGTTTCTCTGAGCGTGTCGTCTGTGATACCAAAAGCAGCGAGTTGCCATAGTTCTGAGGCGTCTATGTGGCGTTTTTGGTTACTAAACATTCACGTATTGGGAAATTATAAAGACACTGTTTTTATGAAGTCCCTTCAACTATTGATCAAGTACTATAAATCTTAAATGACAAACATTCTAACCACATTAACATCTTGGTAATTTCAAAGCACTTAGGAATGAGTGCTGAATAACGGATTATGTACGCTTTTACAATAAATGCGTTACCAAATTTATGATACAATGCGAATTATATAAGTAATTATTGTGCCAAGATGGCGCTTTTCTATTATAGGTGATAGCTAGACGTTGGCCCCGACCGCCTTTTCCCTCCACTACAATTAACCCTCAGAAGACTAGACTACCTGCTTATCATAAGAACAGCATTTCTAATTATTATGCATCGGACGCCTTCCGTGTGTCGGTATGAACCCCCCTCGGGTCCACGGTGATGACAATGCTAAGACAGACTGAAATTACACTAGACTTCAACCCATATCTCTTGAGCTACGTCCCGCCCGTATTTGTGTATTCCAGAGCCCTGTATGTAATTCGCGTTATGTGGACTAGTTGGCTGGATATAATAGAGGGCGGCGGTATAAGGACCGCAGGTCCACATGGGTGGCCAAGCTGAAAGGCTCAAGTTTTATTTTAGTAGCTTACCTTATTAACCAAGTGCACTCAAAACCCAGAGACAGAGCAGAGACTGGGGGACAGTCTACCGTGTGGTGAAATACCTGGTTTGCGAGATTTGCGCGTTAACCGCCCAACACTGCACAATACGAAAAAGTATTGGGCATGTCGGTCATGCACTCGGTGTCGATCGCTCAAATACATCATTTTATTAATTTTGAAGCCATTTTAAAACTATGTTGTTTGTCCACGCAGCTTCTTCTTGCATAATAATATTGATAATAATTGGATTGATTTTTTTTCGGTTGTGATAACCAGAAAAGTATGCCCATCGTCAAGCAAAATACAGGGCCGTCTTATGTGGAACATTAACACCCTGTTAATTTCCTGTAATAGCTTTGTAACCATGTTCGTGATAATCTGTGATAAACAAGAAGTTTCAATTTGACCCCTTCAGTGAATGTTGAGTAATTGCTTCATTTCGCCAGCTAACCCATTATATGGGCCTCAATGACTACTAATGTAATTATCTACTTACAGGTTCATGTCAATTCATGTTTCGTACAAGCCCAGATTTCATCACAAACCACTGGTAATTTAAGTAAGACTCTAAGTTGAAATTTGTCTCGCATATTTCCCCCCTTATAAATTTCCATATCTATCAACTTGTATTGAAATATGAATGCCAGTGTTTCCAGAGGATATGCGACCACATGAGCCACATTTTCTTAACAAATTCTTACTCTCTTGAAACTACCTTAAAATAAGATCATGACAGAACTTGTGTTTGAGCTTAATATTTAGACATTTGAACACAACTTTTTTTTTAGTACTCTCAATGTTTAACATTTAACACCCAACGCTGTGTCAAGGTACTTAAAAGCTAGCATTTAAACACCAACCTTTGTTTAGCTGACCTTAATGTTTTAGTATTTGACCGACAAACAAAACCTTGTGTTTTCGGTCTCTTAATACATACATACATACATACATACATACATACATACATACATATCAGACATGACATACATACAGTACTACATACAGACAGACAGACAGAACATACATACATGACAGACATAAGAATAGTATAACGCGCCTTTACACAGGTCAAGGCGCAATACAAACTAATGCACAAGGAATGTGAACGTAAGTCTACAGAAGCAATGAAATAGGTTGACTGAACATGAACATTATGAGAACAGGTAAGTTTTAACCTCTGTTTAAAGACAGCGGAGAGATGGGCTTATCTTACAAAAATTGGGAGAGTGTTCCAAAGCCGTGGCCCTGCCACAGAGAAGGCTTTGTCTCCAATGACTCTGTTGGGTTTTGGACATGTAAACGGTAGTACAATCAGAAAAAGAACGGAGATTATGGTTTGATGAGTCTTTGGAATGTTGTACAAATCAATATCATGTAAAAGATACTCAGGAGCAGACACATTTTACAAGTGTAACCGAAAACAAGGTAATTGAAATGGATACGTTTTTCAAACGGAAGCCAATGAAGCCCTGGCCAGGTAGGAGTTATGTGCTCACGCTTGGCACCACAGACCAGACGTGCAGCCTTATGTGAATCGAATGAAGTTGTTCATCTGAGCGGCTGTGTGTACCAAAAGCAGCGGTTGCCATAGTCGAGGCCCCGTGATGTGAGCGTTTGGTTACTAAACATGCACGTAGGTATTATAAAGGACACTGTATGAAGTACACGTCAACTATTTCTCAAGACTATAAATCTATAAATGACAAACCTTATAAACCAGACAATCTGGTAATTCAAAGCAACTTGAAATGATCTAATAGTTTATGTGACGATTTTACTAAATGGAAAAACGTTATCGGTACCTGGCGAATTATAGAATGATTGGCAGAAGATGGCGTTTTCTATATAGTGATAGCCTCGACGTTGGCCCCACGCATTTTCCCAATTCCACCCCAGAAGCTCCTGCCTGTCATACAGCATTTCTAATTATTATGCATCGGAAGCCTCCGTGTGGTTAGACCCTCCCTGGGTCCACGGTGATGAAATGCTAAGCGATGTGTGAATTACACTAGACTCTTCAAACCCATATCTCTTGAGCTACAGTTCCCTCCCTATTTTTTGTAATTCCAGGAGCCCTGTGTAAGTCGCGTTACTGTGGACTTGTTGCCTGGTATAATAGAGGGCGCGGGTAGAAGGACCGGCAGTCCACTGGGGGTGGCAAGCTGAAGTCTTCAAAGTTTTTATTTTAGCCTTACAATATTTAAAACCAAGTGCCACTCAAAAAAAAAAACCAGAGACAGAGCAGAGACTGGGGGACAGTTCCAGTGTGTGAAATACTGTTGCGGAGGATTTTGCGCGTACCGTCCCAACACTGCACAATACGAAAAAATGTTGGGCATCGGTCATGCAAACTCGTCGAGCAAAATACTATATTTTATTATTTTTGAAGCCATTTTAAACTATTTTGCTTAAGCCAGCTTCTTCTTGCATAAATAATATTGATAATAGTGGATGGATTTTTTTCGGTTGATAAACAGAAAAATTTTCGCCCCTCGTTCAAGAAAATATCAAGGCTCGTTTCTTATGGGGACACCCTGTATTCCTGTAATAAGTTAGCTTGTGTGTAAAATGTTGCGTGATTAAGGCTGTGATAATTGACAAGAAGAAGTTTCAATTCTCGTGAAGTTGTGTAATTGCTTTCATGTTCGCAGCTAAACGCATTATACGGGCTTCAATGATAATATATGTAAATTACTACTTACGGATTCATGGCAATTCATGTTCGCTACAAGGCAAGATTTCTCACAAACATGGAATTTAAGGTAAGACTCTAAGTTCGAAATTGTCTCGCTAGATCGTTCACTTTATTTCTTAATAATTATCACTTGTTTGAAATATGAAGGCAAGTGGTTCCAGAGGATGATTGCGACAATTAGCCACATTTTCTTAACAAAATTCTTTCTGAAAATCATTTTAAAATAATACATGACAGAACTTGTGTTTAGATAGCTAATATTTACATTTTGAACACAACTTTTTGTTTAGGTATCTCAATGTTTAAATGTAAACACCAACGCTGTGTCAAGGTATATTAAAGTTAGATTTAAACACAACCTTTTGTTAGATGCCGTAATGTTTAGTACTTTAGACAGACAAAAAAAACCGTTGTGTTTAGGTATCTTAATACTTAGGCATTAACACTAACAATCATCTTAAAGTATTGCAAAATGGCAGCTATTTCAGTTCAAAGTCTAGACTATTTGTGGTATTAAAAGTGCAAAATTGACTTTGTCATGCAAGAAACATATAAAAGATACTTGATCTTTAAAAATCGGTTATATACCATATCCCTGACTAAAAGTGCATTGAGCTTTGGACATTTTTGCCATGCATTCTATATTTGACGTGGATGTAAAGCAAAAATATACCATTTTCGATTCTGTATTTTTTTTTTTGATAAGGCGAGTAATTGAACATGCAGATTAAGTCAATTGCGACAGTTCTCAATGTTTACCCCGTGTTAAAGGTGGTTGTTCCGATTATGTGTATGGTTCTCTACTAGATATGAGAGCTGACACTTGAACATACACCCTCAAGTACGTGGGAAACCACACTTGGGTTTGAGGTAGACGCAAAATGAGTTGCAACGACCCTATTCAATACTGTGCTAATAAAGTGATTAACCACTAAAAACGGCGGTGTTTTCTTCTGCCAGGCAGAAGATTAATCCGGAATTGACAAACCTCATGCAGGGGACACAGTTTTCTTGTGTGGATACAGCCATCCCATTGTTTACCAAATTTCAGCTGTTACTGATGTTGGCTGTTGAGTTCAAGAGGCTCATATTTCCATACATTGGCCATGGTCAGTGATATAGCTCCTACTTGCACCAATAGTGATAGTGACATCCCCTGCTTGCACTAAATGGGACTAGTCCTCACTAAAGGAGCTATGTACAGTTTTTTGATTGGTGGGTAAGATTGCAAAAATTTTGCTTGCAAATTAAACTGTAGAATGAACGTCTATAGCCAATTGAATATCCAAAATACTACTTCCAATGTTATAATATACAGTTGTGGTACAGAATTACATTGTTTGTATGTATGACTTGGTTAACACTGATAGCATGGAACTATTCATTGTGCAGACTAATATTTAATGTGTGGTAAACAGGCACAACTTTTTTACAGCAATGTATGACAGATATTACTACACACTAGTGATTTGGCCTTTGCACGGATAAACATTCCTTTAAAAGGGAAGTAGGGTAACCTGAAGCTTGGTGTCCATGCAATGCATTTCTATTACAACATAATACAAGAGTATCAGAAAAAGTAAAATGAAACGAATGTCTTTTGTTTCACAATAAAGGTTGATCAGTATGATTGATGCCTTGCATAGTATTAATTACAATATAGTGATACACAACTCAATTTGTTGTTTCATTTCACAAATTGTGCACTAAAATGCAGAAGATGTCTTTTTACGGAACTCGTAGTGTTTGTTTATATCGGGGAATGAAATGGATCGAGGCTACAAATTTCAGGACGACAATGATAAAATTACGGCCTTTCATCTGATATCAAATCGATACTACTTTCGGGTAAATTGGGGGGTCCCAACGGGACGATCTGAACACGCCTTTAACTGTTTTTCCCCTTCCCCAAATGTTGGAATATGAAGCGGAAAGCCCAAGTCAAAAATCATCAGGGAACCCCAAAATCCTTCAATTTTGTTTCAGAGTTTTTCACGGGGATATACAGGCTGATCCTATACTATATTGCCTTTAAACCAGTAGTTTACAAAGAGATCAAAACCACTTCTACGGTGTGGATATTTGTTGTTAATAATTCCATTCGGAAATCCAGTACAGTAAACTAGTCGTATGAGTATCACCCCTAGAAAATATACATATATCATATATTTTTCATTTGTTTCCAACAATTTCACAATTACCCATTTTTCATTAATTTTCAAAACCATATTCGCCAAAATGCATTAATGAGTAAAATACAAAAACAAGCCAGTCTAGGTCAGTGCATTTTTGGGTCACAGGTCATGGAGAAGCGTTTAAAACCACTGAATCATGTGTTATACCTATACGAATGTGAGGGGCAATGTGGCCCAGTGGATACAACGACCGACTCATGCCAAAGGTCCTGGGTTCGAGTCCCGTGAGGACAAGTGTTGTGCTCTTGCGGCAAGGACTTTACCTCGATTGCCTCTCTCACCCAGGTGCAAATGGGGAAGCTGTAGGAATATTGTCCATTGACAATGATTGAGCGCGCCCAAAGGTATGAGTAATGCCTTGGGCATTTGTAAGGCAGCTGACATATGCTAGTGGCAGCGGAATAAAGTGCTTTGATACATGTGAAAGGCGCTATATAAAGGTCGACATTTATTTATTTTTTTATTTAATAGGCGTTTAAGCCCCGGTTTAAAAAAAAGGGGAAAGGGGGGGGAAAAAAAACATTTCTAAAACTCAGTGCAATAATACAAGTATAGCTTTCAGTAAATAGAAAGGACAACAGCCTAGTAACCGACTAACCACGGAAAAATTTAGATGTTATATTAATCTGAACAGTTGGCCTACGTATAGTATGCGTGTCTATCTGCGTGGATATCAATATAAATAGACAAGGATTAGTAAATTTGTATATTTTCTGTCCGCAAAGTAACTGAAATAATGACCAATTGGACCACCCCCCCCCCACCCCCCCCCCCCCCATATTTTTTACCCCCCCCCACCCCCCCCCCCCCCCCCCCCCCCCCCCCCCCCCCCCCCCCCCCCCCCCCCCCGCTCGCCCCCCCCCCCCCCCCCCCCTTTATGCCCGATGGAGTACCATGATACCCACAATTGCTCATAACATTAAACGCATTGGTCAAAATCCAGAACTGATATTTGGAAAAGAATCTTTTCTTGAGGATATTTAGTGTCGTGATATGTTAATTCCTCAGAAATAACTATATCTCCCGTTTAATTTTGATACTACGGCTATTTTAACTCTAATAGATAGATTTGAGATTGCGGCAAATTCTAGGCCGGCCCTATCTGATTGTGTATGGCAATGGTATAGCGTATGGTATTTGTGCGGGTATTTGTGCATGAGGTTTGGGGTTGAAGTTTTAAAAGTTAGAGGTGGCCAAACCATAGAGATAGATTAATAAAAGACAGAGAAAACCGACGGCCATCTTGATTCGACGAGTTCACTGGCGGACGTAACCTATACAGCATGGAAAAGGCACGTTCTCGTTGATTCACCAGGTGATCCTCGGTTATAAAATTGTCCTTAGACATCCAACCACATCGTGAGGCTGTAGTTTGTTCAGAAAGTTACCGTCGCAAAGATAGGTTAATGTTTTTGGCAACATATTCAATATGGCCTACAAAATAGCCTGTTGGCAGTTGCTATGACGTGTGTGACGTTTTTAACACAGTGTAGTGCACACAAGTTTCTATTTTTAGTATGACACTTTGACCTCGGTCAATGGGTAATTATCAGCGAAAATAAGCGTGTTCGTGCCCAATCTAAATAAGTTAACCGGGAACGGCCTAGGGGCCTGGTTTCTATTTGGTGCTGAAGGTCCCCGGTTAAGGTACTTATTGGGTTTAATAAGGTACTTCCCCCAATTCTTATATTCTTGAATTTGCCATAGAACGATGGGTAAGCCTGGAATTTGCTCTCCCTATATATACGAACGACGAAACAAAAACTATCCCTAGGAAAGGAACGTAAACGACAAGGATCATGTCCGTTGATCCCCATCATTCAGTTAGATACGCGCAAGTGAAACTCCTGAGCTGTTTAAGCCATTCGGACGTCAGTTTTCGAGAGGTACGCCTTGTAACGTGGTGATCCACTGTGGGATAGCTGTTCTAGAACTTGTTCACTCTAAAACTGTAATGAAACAAATACATACTTTAATTATGAGGATCGTACTTTTACTATCCTAATATAATCTGTGTATCTTTTTGTTATACAGTAATGGCAATCCTGGGCCGTAAAAAGTCTGGGACGTCATTTAAAATCTTCACCGAACTACTGACAGACGTCAAACTGCCACAACACCCAGACGTGGTAATGATTGGCCCTGGCATACGCTTTATCTTAGCTCTATGGATCTGGACAGGACAACACGGTGGAGAGTACAAGCAATACGAAGGATAAAGCGTGACTGCTTTGTCGATTTTAAGATGTGCCTCCCAATGTTGTCTGTCGTAATATTGATGAGCCAGCGAGCGATATGGATGACAAGAAAAATTGCGACAAACAGGAACCGCTGTCAGGAAAGGATTCGCCTCGCTGCCAAAATCAGCATGCGGTCGGTTCACATTTGGACAACGTATTTCCTTACTACTGGAATCGCGTAATCTTGAAAGTGCCTTAAATGACCTGGTATTCCGTATGATTTGCAATTTTGCAGCTGATAATGAGATTGTTGGATTGGGCAAAGCGCCTGGTGCTGTCCGGTCTTAGGTAAAGACAGCGACTACTTCATTTTGGATATTATAGGTGGTTACATGCCCAATTTTTTTTGATATTTTAGGGAAACAAAGGTTCATTTAAAGGCTGATTCAGATTCACACGGCGCAGCTTCTGCTCCCAAAGACATTCCACTGGTAAAATGTATAACCTGGCCGAAATTTTTGCCAGAGTATTTAATATACAAAAGCGACCTTTATGCCTTTGTTTGCAACACTTGCAGGGAAATGACTACGTCAGTCATAATTGGTCTTTAGATTCCTGCGAAAGATCCAGGTGCAGACAACGCTTACACACGCAAGGTTTTACATATCACCATGTACAGTATTCTCCGATGGCTTGCCGAACAAAGCGTTGTGGAAGCTTTTGAAGGTTATCTTGAGTCTAAAGAAAGAGATGAAATTACCTTAGACAAAATTAACAACACGATTTTTGTAACACGTTCTTTAAGTATGTCTACCCATCAAATGCTTCAGGGCTTGAAAAATACTTTACTGATAAAGTTCTCGTCTTTTTTTTTTTTGGGGGGGGGGGGGGGGGGGGGGGCCGGGGGGGGAGGGGGGGGGGGGTGGATTTTATGTGTACAAGGGCTGCTGTCTCTCCCTGGTTCATTGATCTGAGCAGATGCGGCCAAAATTCATCGCCGAATGTCTTGATGTCGTGTGTACACATCGGGTCGTTCACGCCGATTCAAGTTGAAATCCTTGAACTACACCACGAGCACTAATCATCCGGACGGCTCAGACAGATTTGGATGGATATACTGTTCCCAGATGAAGGAGATCAGTCGCCTTTATGGAAGCGGCATCCAGAGACGAAACATATCACGGAAAACAGAAATCAAAGGCTAGAGTTGAAGCGTATGACAGAGAAGGAAACTCTTCGATATTGTTGCAAGATTAAGCCAGTTCACATTTACCCTGTCTACGAAATTACCAGCCTTTATGACATGCAAAAGCATTGATAATTGGAAAGCAGAAAACGACTACTTATATGGCACGAGGGGGCAAAAAATGGACCCACAGGATCCGACAGTACTTCATTCGTTCTATTTGATTGTGACCTAGTGGTTATCACATGGCAGAGCCACAGCCAGACCCAAAATGCCTGGAAGCCCTTGCTACTCGGTTGGATTGTGGTTCACCAGCCGAAAACAAGGACGGCCTCTCTCTGATGTTAACAGTTATAGTCTGGATGAAGCTGAAGTTCAGGGCAATGATTGACAACTTCAAGATGATGATAGAACCCAAGTTGAAGTAGTATAGCATCAAGTGGGTGTCGCGCATCTTTTGCTCAGCTGCAAAGGCATTATGAAATTACACACTCCAACTGAATGATGTGCTCCTTCGTCCTTACCTGTAGTAGATATTACCGTTCTATACAACGGTACGATCATTCATTCCCTATATCATATCGTAAGACGTCAGCATGCTTGGATGAGCCCATCTTTTTTAGAGGAGAGCGAGTGCCTTGTTTGTATAACTCTCTTCGTACTTTTGTTGACAATCCACATTCTATCAGATGCTTTACAACAAGTCAAAAAACAGCCAGATGGCAGGGACTGCGCACAAAGCAGGACCCGTTTTGTGAATGCGCATGTCAAATAGTGCAGTGCTTGACGTGGAAGATGACGACTATTGAGA
Organism: Ophioderma brevispina; assembly: GCA_023653785.1. Lineage (NCBI taxonomy): Eukaryota > Metazoa > Echinodermata > Ophiuroidea > Amphilepidida > Ophiodermatidae > Ophioderma > Ophioderma brevispina. Next base: position 4,276 of record JAMKCH010037183.1, on the reverse strand, counting down.
CATTAACAAATGCAATGAAAGATTATCTGGTTTTACAGGACTATCATATTAAGATAAGAATTTCATACTAACTTGGCTTTAAGTTCTCTAAATCAATCCAATAAGAGAGATATTTTGTAAAAACAATATTCGGCAAAAATAGCGTGCGGTTGAGATTTTAAAAGTATTGTCAAGAAGAAAAAATGTGTATGAATTTGTGACATTCAGTCATGCAAGCAGTAAGACAATGAATGCTTATTAATTGACAAGATATACATGTTGCACTGTCAAAGATATTTGATTATTTAGCAATCGTTTCTTCATGAGAAAATAGATGAAAGCCCCGTCTTTATTTTGTGTTATAAGACAGGTTTCTATCGGAACAAGGACATCACACAACCAGAAAACTCAAAGACTTTCACAAACTTTTTAGACTACACAATAAGATAAGAAAGCTAGAGCTGGAAGTCGCAAGAGAGGAACTCAGTAAAGCAAGCCAGCAACAGTTTCGACAAAATGGTTAAGTCAAAGACTTGCTTAATAACAAAGAACATAGAATTCCACCCTTAAGTGAACTTGCTGCAGAGAAGTACTTCCAAAATGTGGAATAATAACAAACGCGAGATTACAAGGGCATGGAGAGACCACCGAAACCAACAACCAAATTGAAGACAAAACTACCAAGCTGGACAGATCCAACTACCTACTTCAAAAGCGTAGAAATGCCAGGGCTTCTAGAACCAAATACTGTCTATTTATTGTGGAAGAAATGTCAAGAATGGCAGAACTGCTGTATAGTGTTTTGTACATCGAGACGCGATTGAAACGTTTCAAGACCCACTGCTTGGAGAATAGGTGGCAAACCATCTTATCTCCAAGACGCGACTACCAGCAATCCATAATGCTTCAGACCTATCACGCTAAAGAACTATTGGAGTGATATCTTGGCTCAAAGAACAGTGAGTACTGACAGAGAATAGGCAGATAGTGATAAGCCTTCAGAAAATTGTATAGAGGACGATATCAGGATGCATTGGAAAACACAAAGGGCACTCCCGAAATGCCCAAAATGCCAAACGAAATGGCCAAACCGATTGTAACCAATTGGCTAGATTACAATATGCATAATGGCACGTACCACGCAATCTCTATTACGAGTTGCTTGGCCGTGTATCCACGACCATAAATTATCAGAAAGCCCATCTTCAATTATACGATGAGCTTTTCAATCAGGTTAAAACTTGAAGCTTGGACCACAGAGGGTGACAGTTGCTGTATTGGTGTCTTTCAAGGATGTCCGTATCCAGTTATTTTTGGTCCCTCATTCGAAACCTTATTTAGAATTCTTGACCAATCCAGTCACCTTGGGGACAATGCAATACTCTTCGAAAACTTTACATGTGAAATAAACACTGGATGTCCCAAACCTTGCTGCAGGTGCATCAAAAAAAACGAAGTATTGTCTTTGCCACGCATGTGTTTTGCAAATCTGCTTCCAATAATATGGGGGGGGGGGGCGGGGCTTAGATCTTGGTGGACGCTCTCTTCCCGCATCTGTGTGTGTGTGTCTGTGGTGTAAAGAACCTTGGTATTATGTTGATTTAACCATGCACCTGTACAAGTGTAAATTATCCTATCCTAATTTATGACGTATTTCTATGTTTATCACTGTTAGGATGGTAAGAGTGTTGTCTCTGTCCCGCATTACTATACCGCGCCAGTGAAAAAGATCTCAAACGGCTTCAGCGCTTGTAAAATAAAGCTGTGCGTTGGGATCGCATGCGGTCATTACCAGAGTTCGTAACAACTTTTGATCACTCTTTCCTGGTTGCTGTTAAGGAACGTATGAGATACAAAATCTTTCTCTATCTCTTCACGGATAGGCTCCGTCAATCGTACTGATGGTCTCAATTTGTAAATGTGTGTGGGACAGTAATTCGATGGTACAAGACGAAGGTGATGTTACGCGACTTATTGTGCCTCGTAGCAAGCTTAAATTGTATTATTATTACGATCAAAAAACTGGAGGTGAATTGGCAGCAAGCAAAGCCCAGCAAAAAACGTTGTGGACAAAATGTCACAAATATTCAACGAAAATTGCTAATAACAAAGATAGGAATTTCTATAAAAAACACCCTTTAGGGAACTTGCTGCAGAGAAGTACTTCAAAAATGGAATAATTACAAAGCGGAAGTATGAATACTATTCCACCAAGATGCAAATCTGACAAACTGGTCACTAAGTATCGATAATGTCAACAAATTTCCGTAACGGGACATGGACTACGTAAGACCCAAATGATCCAAATGCCAAAAATCTCATGGATGAGGGTAGCATCAATGCATAACAGAGGCGAAGAGACACGAGACTCGAATATAGTTTAACGGGATTTCCCCTCATGTGTAGTATAGGCTTCATCCCTCACATGTTGACATTTTCCTCCCAATGTAAGAGAATTCTTTTGTAGTTGTTTACAACATTCCCCAATGCTCTCACCGTATTGTCCGCGTTGACAGATGTGGCATCTCTTTCAGGTGAGTCGAACCTCCACCTGAACTTCACGCTCCTGATTGGCTGAATTGTATCGGGTGAATTCGGAGAATGGCATGTTTTACGGAACAATTTTGGGGCGAGCCTTCAGACAGACTAGACTTGGGCATCTGCAGACTGACCCACGACCGACATGGCGATTTTGGGATTTATTACAAGCTTCGACCTAAATTTGCCATGGAAACTAATCAGCGTACTTTGGAGATCTGATCAATGTGCAACAGACTGATGAAGGAAATGGTGAACGACGACTTGGCTTGTGCATTTCAAGTGAGCGATGAGATCTCTTCAGCGATCTTGTGATGGGTATGTAACGTTCATGGACCCATGCTAGATTTTCCATGTGATCATGTGTCAGAATTGGGCTCCTATGAAATAATTTCTGTTTCCTCGTGATTGGACATCATCTTGGCAGTTACTGTCCATTTTCCCTATTCCCTGTGCACCCAGTGCATTCAATAGGCCTATGACCAGTCACGCGTACTCTGTGCTTAAAGCATAGGAATGAGAAAAACTCACGTCGTTTGCGAGAACAGTGGGCTCAGGGGATTATTCTTGGTAGAAGCTCTAATTGTAAATATATATCATCAATAACATATGTCAATTTTTTATTATGATAGAACTTTCAGAAAAATCCGAAAATGGTTAATTTATAAAGAGTGGTATTTTGGTAAGTATATGCAAAAAATCACGCAGTGATTGCTGGGCAGATTCAAGAGGGCGCCATGGACAAACGTTAGACCTATACTCGTCGTAGAAGCTGACACCAAGATAATCTTATTCTCTACATGGTGATGGTATTTGGTTTGAATACGGGACTGAAAAGATTCGAAACGACCATTTCTAACAGGCTTCCAACATGTGTAAAAACAGGCCGACTCGCCAATGTTCATGCACAGTGTGTGGGTAATCGCTCATCCATAGCATGTCATTGATAGTGATTGGATGGTGCCCTGTGAGGTGTGAATCATTTACCTACGATCAACTTATGAATGGAATCATGTCAATGATTGGTTGGGTTGACAAAAGTCGAGGCCCGTTACAGTGGACCCTACCTTCACTATGTAAACTTATTACGATCGAGATAGTGACAGCAGAGAAGGAATCGACATAATGGATTGATTCAGAGATCACGACGCAAACTGTCATGGAAAATTTGCACAAGCCGGACTTTTCAATTTTATTCGGTTGATTGAAAAAGCTAGCCAGCTAAATTTTGATAACTACGCGAATTAACTTCTCGTCTTCAAGATAGCTCTTCGACATTTGGACGGCGGACAGAGGACACTGACGACCTGGGATTTGGACTTTTGGTAGGACTTGCACATGTATGTAGAGTGATTTTTTCATTTTTTGATACTAAGAGTTGATTTCAAATAAGTATGGTTACTTGTACCTTGGATCGTGTTGTTGCTTTTTAAGATTAATCGGAGTCATTGTGAGTGAGATGATACTAGAAATAGAGAGCTTGATTTTAAAGTTGTTTTCTTACAGGATTTGGAAGTTAATAAAATGGGTTGTCATAATGAGTTTTTGAGGCTACCGGGATCAGAAATGGATTAAAATTTGGGACCAAATTTTCATTGAAGTTTCAGTAACTTGTTTTGAGAGGTGGTTTGAAAAGACTAGTAAGTTCTATGCTGTGCAAGCAGCCAGTTTGATTGGGATAACGTTGGATTTTTAATAGTCTTCAAAAGCTAAAACTGGTACAACTGGTGAGATGATGTTTGATTTAATTGTGATCGAG
>JAMKCH010037182.1:0-14571 GCA_023653785.1 Ophioderma brevispina | reverse complement strand
GAATGTCTTCATTAATCAAGAACGAAAGTTAGAGGTTCGAAGGCGATCCGATTACCGCCAGTCTAACCATTTAACCTAGGCGACCGGCGATCGGACGGCGTTACTCCAATGACACGGCTAGTAGCTTCCGGGAAACAAAGTTTGTGGGTTCGGGGGAAGTATGGTTGCAAAGCTGAAAACTTAAGGAATTGGACGGAAGGGCATCACCAGGAGTGGAGCCTGCGGCTAATTTGATCAGACACGGGAAAAAAATCACCGGCCCGGACACAGTAAGGGATTGACAGATGGAGAGCTTGTCTTGATTCTGTGGGGTGGTGGTGCATGGCCGTTCTGAGTTGGGGGAGCGATTTGTCTGGTTAATTCGATAACGATCGAGACTCTGGCTTGCTAAATAGGTTGCGCCACACGCCGAGGTGGGCGACAACTTATTAGAGGGACTAGTGGCGTTTAGCCACGAGAGATGAGCAATACAGGTCTGTGATGCCTTAGAGGTTCGGGACGCACGCGCGCTACACTGAAGGAACCAGCGTGTGTCTGCCCTTGGCCGGGAGGTCTGGGTAATCCGTTGAACCATTTTCGTGATGGGGATAGGGAATTGTAATCTTTCCCTTGAACGAGGAATTCCCAGCAAGCGCGAGTTCATCAAGCTCGCGTTGATACGTCCCTTTTTTTGGGGCCCTTTTACACCAGACCGTCGCTACTACGAATGAATGTTTGTGAGATCCTTGATCGCCGGGTCGGGGCCGGTTCGCCGGCTCGATCCTTGGCGAGAAGACGATCAAACTTGATCATTTAGAGGAAAGTAAAGTCGTAACAAGGTTTCCGTAGGTGAACCTGCGAAAGGATCATTAACAGAAACGTGCATATGACCAAGGCAAAAGCCGCCCCGGCAAAGGTTGTCATCAAGCGTTCAGCCACTTTGCATGGTCAGCCGGAGTGCAAACCAAAACACTCGGTGGAGGCACTCCCTTCGGGGACGGATGGCAAGTGCCATTAACCAATCTCCCACCGCGAGCGGGCCCGTCATGGAAATGTGCGGGGGCGATTACTCGCCTGAGAGCGAGTCGAAAGCCCCGTTTCCTTACAAGTGATGGGGAGGCTCGGAACACTTACCCCGCTAGAGTCCTGGCGTGGTGCGGCGAAGTGGGAGGCGAGTCGTCCGTCCCCAGCGAAAGATGGTCGGGGGCGAGAAGGCGCCTCGAAGTGCGAACCATCTTGACCGGCAGGTGTAAACACGCCCCGGGCCCACGGACCTCTGCGGGGACCGGCAGCCTGGGGGGACTCGGCGTACCAACCGGCCAAGTTTTACAAGGCAAGCTCAACCGGTGAGCGCCCCGCGCGGCCCTGTTTGGGCTAAAAGAGTAGCGTCGGGGCCGGCCGCTTCGTTCATGGTGTCGAGAGCCGCATGACCTTATTCATTTTATACCAGACATGTTTTGATAAAAACAAAGCCATCCGGAAAACACAAGACAATTCTCGGGTGGTGGACGCTCGGCTCGTGAGCCGATGAAGAAACAGCCAGCTGCGAGCAGCAATGTGAATGCAGAACCATTGCATTGGCATTTTTAACGCACATGGCGGTCCGGGCCCCCACCGTGGCCCGGACCTCGTCGTCTGAGTCGTTAACAATACGAGAATCGGATGCGGTGACAAGCATACGCGGGATACGAAGCAACCGCATCCGTAATCTGCGCCCGTGCAAGCGGGCGCGAGCGAGTTGACACAGTCGGCTTAAAGGAGTCATAGAAAGCGCACCTCCTCAAACCTGTCTGGTCCCGTGCCGAGAGGAGCGGCCGGACGGTCCGGTGAGTGAGGCGGAACCCACCAGCGGGAAATCCGCAAGCTGTTCTGACCGGTAAATCCCTTCAGACCGCTGGAAAGCGTTGCGGTGGTGAAGGTAAGGTGCCGCCCCAAAGTTCCGAGGCGCTAAGGCTTGAAAAGCGCTCCTGGCCTGTGTGCCTGCGGGCCCGTTCGCTGCTCGAGGACCGACACCTAACATTCGCATGTCTTTATGACTCGACCTCAGAACGAGCGATATCACCCGCGAATTAAGCATATATAAGCGGAGGAAAAGAAACTAACCAGGATACCCTCAGTAGCGCGAGTGAAGACGGGAAGAGCCATCGCCGAATCCCCCGCGTCCAGTTGGCGTACGGGAAATGTGAAGTAAGGAAGCCGTGGCTACCGGGGACGAGGAGCCGACCCCGTCGTGGGAAGGAGGCTCTCATCCCACTAGAGTGTGTTAGGCCCGCAGGCGCCCGTCGCCGGTGGCCTTAGGCTTTAAAGAGTCGGGTTGTTTTGGATCAGCCAAAGAAGGCGTGGGAACCTCATCCCCCAAAAGGCTAAATACTAGGACGAGACGATAGTGGAAAAGTACCATGAGGGAAAGTTGAAAAGACTTTGAGAGAAGTTCAATAGGACGTGAGCTGCCCAGAAGTAAACGGAAGGGCCCCGCTACTGTGGCCGGGAGATTCAGCGCAAGGGGAGACTTCGGCGCTCCGTTCCGTCGGCAGATTCCCCTCGGGAACCCTTACGGGGTGGTTAATGCTGCGCCGTCGCGCGCATTTATCCCGCGCCTCTGGGGTTGGCGACAGACCGTTTGACGGCCGAGGGACGCGGCGAAGGCAGGTAACTGCATTCCGGATCCTCGGGGTCGGAAGAGACGGATAGTCTCGCAGTCCGCATCGTTCGCAGGTCGAGGAAAGATGGACACGGTCGCGATGACCCCCTTCGGGGGGGCTTCGGGCTAGGCTGGAGCCGCAGACTTCACCGCTCGTGCGGCGTACGGGGACGGTCCTCAGTGCCCGCAGATCGTTGCGGTCGAGAAAGGGGATTCGCCCTCAGGTGCAGGGGTCTGCCAACTTGGCCAGGCGCCTTTTCGACCCGTCTGAAACACGGACCAAGAAGTCAAACGGGCACGCAAGTCGAAGGGCCGGATACGAAGCCCTAGGCGCATGAAAGTTAAAGCGACGGTGTAGGCCGTCCGAGTGGGATCCTCTCCTTTGGGCGAGAGCGCACCCCGACCCGTCTCGTCCGCTTTGCTCGGGTGAGGCGGAGAAGAGAAGTGTACGATCGGACCGAAAGATGGTGAACAATGCCCGGGCAGGATGAAGCCAGAGGAAACGTCTGGTGGAGGTCCGAAGCGTCTTCTGACGGCAAATCGATGCCCGACTGGGTATAGGGGGCGAAAGGGACTAAAGAACCAGCGTAAGTAGCTGGTTCCCGCCGAAGTTTCCCTCAGGATAGCTGGCGCTCCATTGAAAACAAGTTTTATCTGGTAAAGAGAATGATTAGAGGTCTTGGGGCGAAACTATCTCAACCTATTCTCAAACTTTAAATTGGTATGAAGTCCGACTCGCTGACTTGGCGCCGGACAACAGTTGAATGCGAGCAGCCCAGTGGCCACTCTGGTAAGCAGGATGGCGCTGCGGGATGAACCGTACTCCCGGTTAGAGCGCATCACTTCCAGCTCGGCGCCCATAATCAGACCCCAGAAAAGGTGTTGGTGAATTATTTTTTTAGACAGGAGGACGGTGGCCATGGAAGTCGGACTCCGCTAAGGAGTGTGTAACAACGCACCTGCCGAATCAACGCCCTGAAAATGGATGGCGCTGAGCGTGGACGACTCATACCGGGCGCGTCGGCGGACAGTGCAGTACGCCCGACGGTAGGAGGGACGCGGGGTGAGCAAACGAAAGCGACGGCGAGAGGCCGCGGAGCAGCCCCGGCCCAGATCTTGGTGGTAGTAGCAAATAATCAAGTGAGAGCCCTTGAGGGCCGAGTCGGGGAGAAGGGTTCCATGTGAACAGCCGTTGCACATGGGTCAGTCGATCCTAAGGCTTAGGGAAGTCCGACTTGAGCGGCGGCGCGCGCAGCTTCGGCGTGGGTTTGCGCCCCATGGCCGAAAGGGAATCGGGTCAATATTCCCGGAACCTGAAGGCGGAGCCCGCCTCATTTGGTGGTCAGAGCTGCAAGGCTATGGAGCCCGGAGACACTGGCCGGAGCCCGGAAGAGTTGTCTTTTCTTGTAAGGGGCGGGTTTCCCTGAAAACGACTGGATCGGAGATAGGGACCGCGGCCCCGAGAGCGCCGCTCTGGGGGAGCGGCGTTCGGTGTGGCACTGGGCCGGTCCTGAAACCATCCGGGGGGACGAGGTGGACTCTCGCCTCAGGTCGTACCCATAACCGAAGCAGGTCTCCAAGGTGAACAGCCTCTGGTTAATAGGAACAATGTGGGTAAGGGAAGTCGGCAAGCCGGATCCGTAACTTCGGGAAAAGGATTGGGTCTGAGGACTGCGGTCGGTCGGGCGGGGCTGGAGCAGACACGGACCTCAGCGTGACTGGGCGAGCCGGTGGAGGTTGGCTTCGGCCTTGTGAGACTGGCGCAAACCGGACTTTGCATTTGGGGTCCGGCTCGTGGACCGTCCTGCCTGCGCGGCAGCCTCGCGCTTGTCGCCTCGGCGGCGCCAAACAGCCGGCTCAGAAATGGTACGGACCAGGGGAACCCGACGTTCTAATTAAACCCGAGCATTGCGATGTCCGCGACCCGGGCGTTGACGCAATGTGATTTCTGCCCAGTGCTCTGAATGTCAAAGTGAAGAAATTCAATTGAACGCGGGTGGGGGGGGGGGGGGGGGGGGGGGGGGGTGGAGGGTAAACGCGGATTAACTATGACTCTCTAGGTTAGCCAATGCCTCATCTAATTAGTGACGCGCATGACATGGATTAACGAGATTCCCACTGTCACTATCTACTATCTAGCGAAACCACAGCCAAGGGAACGGGCTTGGCAGAATCAGCGGGGAAAGAAGACCCTGTTGAGCTTGACTCTAGTCTGGTCTTGTGAAGAGACATGAGGGGTGTAGAATAGGTGGGAGGCCTCTGGCCGACGGTGAAATACCACTACTCTCATCGTTGCTTTACTTAGTCGGTGAGACGGGAAACGGGCCCCGCGTGGGTCCAGGCTTCTGGCGCTAAGCACCCGGCCTCCGGGGTGGGTGCGACCCGCTCCGGCGACAGCGTCAGGCGGGGAGTTTGACTGGGCGGTACATCTGTCAAATGGTAACGCAGGTGTCCTAAGGCCAGCTCAGCGAGGACGGAAACCTCGCGTAGAGCCAGAAGGGCAAATGCTGGCTTGATTTGATTTTCAGTATGAATACAGACCGTGAAAGCGTGGCCTAACGATCCTTTTGACTTTCGGAGTTTGAAGCAAGAGGTGTCAGAAAAGTTACCACAGGGATAACTGGCGTGTGGCAGCCAAGCGTTCATAGCGATGTTGCTTTATGAATCCCTCGATGTCGGCTCTTCCTATCATTGTGAGGCAGAATTCACCAAGCGTTGGATTGTTCACCCACTCATAGGGAACGTGAAAGCGTTTTAAGGACCTCGTGAGACAGTTTAGTTACCCCTACGTTACAGGTCGGCGTTACGGCAATTCTGCTCAGTACGAGAGGAACCGCCGATTCAGACCGTTGGTACACGCGCTTGTTTTCGAGAGGACAGTGGGGCGAAGCTACCATCTGAGGGATTACGGCTGAGAGCCTCTTAAGATTGACTTTCACCTCCAGAATCCGGCTGGTATGCGTCGACACCACCGGCGTTCGCTAGCGAGGTAGGCCCGGGGCCGCTACGCGACACCCCCTTTCGAGGTAGAAGGGCCCGTGTTCGCGAACCTGGGGACGCAGGGCGGTAGTCCCGAACTGTCCGCTGTTCCCACGCGGCATCAAGTCCGCATTGGGAGAGGAACGCCAAATCACTTGCAGACGAATTGGGTATGGATCGAGGTGTTCGGGCCCAGTAGAGCAGTCTCTTCGCTGCGATCTGCTGAAAACTAAACCTTACAGATCCGAGGGATTTGCCCGCAACAGACGGGCGAATCTCCCGCAGCGGCCTGCCCTCGTGTGTCGGGGGCGCAGCAGGGCATGGCAGCTGACGCACAAGCAAGCGCCGGTGTAACTTGCCCGCAACAGAAGGCGAGTGCCTGGACCGGCCGGCCTCCGACGCTTAGTGGCATTGCCCGGCCTGCCGGGCCCTGCACGTCGGAGGCGTGCTTTTCTTTGTTCCAACATGTCGAGTGCGTGGGGGGAGTTGGGCCGGGCGTTCGCCCGGGCCGGCCCACCCTTGTTGGCCTTTGCTTTCTGGCACTGGGAAACTTTGATATGATACGGAGTTGGTTGCTGACCGTGGCCCGGCACTGGTCAACTTGAAATGATACCGGAGTGGTGCTGCCGTGGCCCGGTTGGGTACACTTGTAAAAAAAATCAAAACCTCTTGGCCATGCAACCTGCGTGGCCGGCTGGGTAGTTGCTTGGGCCCTGCCACCAGTGATGTATCCTGCACTTGTGCGATGTGTATACTATACTGTGGGACATAACATACCAGAATGATGTGACTTGCTCCCACCACTTAACCTGCTGTGGCCCATGGTTGAAAAGTGGCTGCCGTGGCCCTACTTGGGAAAAGTGGCTGCCGTGGACCTTTACTTGGCGAAAAGTGGCTGCGTGCCCTACTTGGGGAAAAGTGGCTGCCCGGGCCCTACTTGGGGAAAATCCCGCTGCCGTGGCCCTACTTTGTAAAAACCGTTTCGCTGCCGTGGCCGGCTAGTTGAAGTTCGCTGCGTGGCCGGCTAGTTGAAGTTCGCTGCCGTGGCCAGGCTAGTTGAAGTTTCGTTGGTGAGGAAAAAAAGAAAAAAAAAACAGGTATGAGATTTTGTCAGAAGTCTGCAGGATGCATTCAATGAACGTCGATGCTGTCTCTGTGAGAGCGGGTTGAGATTCAGTGTGCAAAGTGGTGGTTTTGAGCGATTAACCCTTACGTTCGCCGAAGTACTTGAAAAGCACCTTTGAAAGATAACTGCCTTTTTGGCTTTCTTAGCCTGGGAAAGAGCAAAGTAGTCGCTAAACATTGTTATCACTAAGGCGTATTGTGGCGTATGCTTAGTAGTGAGAAGTAAAGCATAACTGTGGGTTGTTGTTTTGTTGTGGTTCTTTGCCCTTATACCCAAAATTGGAGTAACCATTCATATATAAATATACCACAGTATAAACAAAAAGCTGCACCATAGGCCACCGTGCTACAGGGGGGCGCCGAGAGAAGTTCCGAGCCAGGGAACCTTGTTGTTATAGGCTTACTGGGGAGCGGGTCGGTGCGGGACTGTATTGAATGTAACAACTTTATATGTTAATAAGATCACATACCACAAACTACCACAAAATATTGTAGGTTATGTAACTATGGTCTAACACAGAGCTGGAAAATAAACCAAGAGCGGAATCGCGCGTGTTATTGAATAGGCAGCAGCGAACACCACTTCTCTCACACCTCTCGCGCCATCCTTGTTGTGCGCAACAGCTGCGGTCGGCGCGGTTACTGCGCAAGCACACGCAACTACATATCTGTGCGTCGCGCGGTTATGTTAGGGGTAAGGGGAGATGCGGCCTGGTTGATTGCGCTGCCACATCCCGGGGAGGTGCGCGCCAGGCTGTTGATGTGGACTTTTGATTTGCGGACGTGTCTGCCCTATTATGCATGTGTGTGGCCAAGAATCTGCCCCTAAGGTGAGCGAAAGAAATGAACCCAACTATGGCAAACCGCACACCGGCACTCGTGCCGTGGGCCGGCTTGGTGGAAAATGGCGCTGCCGTGGCCTGGCTGGTGGGAAATGGCGCTTCCGTGGCACGGCTAGTAAGAAGTGTGCCTGCCGTGGCCCGGCGTAGTGAAATCCCTGCCGGGCCCGGCTAGATAAGAAGGTGCTGCCGTGGCCCTGCCTTAAGGAAGAAGGCAACTGCCGTGGCCGGCTAGATAAGAAGTGTGCCCTGCCGTGGCCCGGCTAAGTGTAAGTGAATATCCCTGCAGTGGCCGGCTAGATAAGAAGTGTGCCTCTGCCGTGGCCCTGCTAGTGAATGCAACGGCCGTGGCCCGGCTAGATAAGAAATTGTCGGTGCTGGCCCGGATAAGTGAATATCCCTGCCGTGCCCCGGCCAGATAAGAAATGGCGATGCCGTGGCACTGCTACGTGAATATCACTGCCGGGCCCGACCAGATAAGAAATTTGTTCGCCTGCCGGGGCCCCCTGCTACGTGAATATCACTGCCGTGGCCCGACAGATAAAGAATGTCGCTTGCCGTGGCCCGCTAAGTGATATTCACGCCGTGGACCGACCAGATAAGAAATGTCGCTGCCGTGGCCCCTGCAAAGTGAATATCACTGCCGTGGCCCGACCAGATAAGAAATGTCGCTGCCGTGGGACCCGCCTGCTAAGGAAATCACTGCCGTGGCCCGACCAGCCATAAGATGTCGCTGCCGTGGCCCTGCTACTAAGTGAATATCACTGCCGTGGCCCGACCAGATAAGACATGTCGCTGCCGCGGCCCTGATAAAGTGAATAGCACTGCAGTTGGCCCGCCAGATAAGAAAGGTCGCTGCCGTGGACCGCTAAGTGATTCACCTTGCCGTGGCCCGACCAGAAAAAAAATGAAAGTCGTGCGTGGCCTGCCTAAGTGAATTATCACTGCCGTGGGCCCCGACCAGAACGACTGTCGCTGGCCGTGGCCCCTGCTAATGGAATGGCACTGCGGGCCGGCTAGGTAAGCGTTTGTCTCAACTATGTCGGCGGGCTTGACCCAGTAGTTGCCGACTAATGTTGGCCATGTGTCGGGTTTCCGCAATGCTACTAGGGAGATGGCGTTGAGGGGCCCATACAGCTTTTGCATAAGAAAGTTGCCCGCTTTGCCGGTTTTGATCGCGACCCACCCGGTGGTTTATGTGGTTAAGTTTGACGCGGTAGTAGAAAACGAAGGTGCATTTGGGCGCCCAACTGCCGGGACCAGAACGTATATATAGGGGAGTCTGTCTCCCAGCCCGGGCCCATCGGGGTCTGTGGTTGGGTTTGCCCGGACGGCCCGGGGCGTGTGGTTTTTTGGGTCTGAGAGGGTAGTGTATTGGGCGCCAACATATTTGGGAGGCGGCAGACGGGCCGTTTTCCAATAGTAGGGGATGTACCGAGAGCGGCTCTACGCTGGGAGAGATAAAAAGGGACGGGTGCCGTATTGCCGAAATATGGAGTTTGATCTACGGACGCTTTCGGTAGCGTTACATTGGGTGGTACAAAAAGGTCTAGTATGCGCAGAGGTCAAAAAGCGGCCTGTAGCGGCGGGCTGGTTAGGGACCAGAAACGTATTATATAATAAGAGGGGGGGGTCTCCTCTGAAAGCTAGGACCTCGGCGCGAATGTCATAATATATACCGGATACTATACAATGTAACGACCTATATATTTTAATACTGCCTTTAGGTATAACAGTGGCATTTGAAGCGTCCGCTCGGAGCGCGTAGTGCGGTGGGGTTAGGCCGCCGAGACCTAGCGACCAGCAAGACACCAATGTTGGCACGGTAATTGACGGGAGAGAGAGCGAATGTGCGACCGCCTGTATGCAAAAGCAGCGCCGGAAGCCTCCTGGAGCCTCAGACCGGCCAGCCACCGGCATAAAACGTCATGCGACAGCCAGGCCGGATCCCATAGAGGAGCGAGTCTCTTGAAAGCGCCCTCGCCGAGATCTCAGGCGTGGGCGAACTGATGTTGCGTGGTGCGAGAAAGAGCGGGGATACCTCGAAAATGACCGGCGGAGTTCGGAATGCTGGGGAGGGGGCGAGAGGTCCCTGGCCCCACTCGCCTGTAGCGTTAACAGGGCCCATTGAAACCTATGGTCACTTGGCAACTTAAAAGAACACTTGAGGCAGTCGGCCCTCGGGTCAGCGCCCGCCGAGGATTTCGGATCTATTACCTGGGATCCGCCGAGTCATATGCTTGTATCAAGATTAAGCCATGCATGTATAAGTACAAAGCTTGATTCAAGCGAAACTGCGGATGGCTCATTAAATCAGTCATGGTTCCTTGGAACGAGTTGACCTACAGGATAACTGTGGTAATTCTAGATCTAATATGCCACCAAGCGGCCGACTTACGGAAGGCGTTGCTTTTATTAGACAAGCCAAACTGGCTTTGGGTCCGGCTTTGTTGGTGAACTCTGGATAACTTAGCAGATCGCACGGTCATCGTAACGGCGACAGATCCTTCAAACGTTTGCCCTATCAACTTCGTTGGTACGTTATGCGCCTACCATGTGGAACGGGTTAACGGAGAATCAGGGTTCGATTCCGGAGAGGGAGCCTGAGAAATGGCTACCACATCCAAGGAAGGCAGCAGGCGCGAAAATTACCCACTCCTCGACCACGGGGAGGTAGTGACGAAAAATAACAAACAGGACTTTCGAGGGCGCTGTAATTGGAATGAGTACACTTTAATCCTTAACGAGGATCTAGGAGGGCAAGTTGGTGCCAGCAGCCGCGGTAATTCCCGCTCCAGTTAGCGGATATATGCTGCTGCAGTTAAAAAGCTCGTAGTTGGATCTAGGGCTTAGGGTAACGGTCCCTCGCAAGGGGGGCACTGTTTGACCTAGCTCCTCGCGGTTTGCGCCCGGTTCTCTAACTGAGTGCCGGGTGCGACCCGGAACGTTTACTTTGAAAAAATTGGAGTGTTCAAAGCCAGGCGCAAGCCGCCTGAACAGCAGAGCTGGAAAAGGATAGACTCGGTTCTATTGCGATAGTTTTCGGAGTCCGAGGTAATGATTGAGAGGGATTGGCGGGGATTCGAATTGCGGTGTGAGAGGTGAAATTCTTGGATCGCCGCCAAGAGACAGACAGCGAAAGCATTTGCAAGAAGTCTTCATTAATCAAGAACGAAAGTTAGAGGCGAAGGCGGGGGGGCGGGGATCAGATACCGCCCTAGCTCTAACCATAAACTATGCTGACCGGCGATTCGCCGGCGTTACTCCAATGACACGGCTAGTAGCTTCCGGGAAACCAAAGTTTGGGTTCCGGGGGAAGTATGGTTGCAAAGTGAAACTAAAGGAAATGACGGAAGGGCACCACCAGGAGTAGAGCCTGCGGCTTAATTTAACTCAACACGGGAAAACTCACCCGGCCGGGACACAGTAAGGATTGACAGATTGAGAGCTCTTTCTTGATTCGGGGTGGTTGGGCATGGCCGTATTAGTGTGGAGCGATTTGTCTGTTAATTCCAGATAACGAACGAGACTATGGCTTGCTTAATAGTTGCGCCACCCGCCGGGGTGGGCGACAACTTCTTAGAGGGACTAGTGGCGTATAGCCACGCGAGAGTAGCAATAAAAGGTCTTGTGATGCCCTTAGATGTTCGGGGCCGCACGCGCGTACCGAGGAATCAGCGTGGGTCTGCCCTTGGCCGGAAGGGTCTGGGTATCGTTGTTGAACCTCTTCGTGATTGGATAGGGGAATTTGTAATTATTTCCTTTTGAACGAGGAATTCCAGTAAGCGAGCACCCGTCATCAGTCCCGACGTGACTTACGTCACCCCCCCCCCCACCCCCCTATGCCCTCCTTTGCCCATTTGACACCCACGCACGTCGCTACTACCGATTGAATGGGTTAGTGAGATCAGGTGGATGGACGGGTCGGCCGGTTCGCCGGCTCGCTCCTGTGGCGAGAAGACGATCAAACTGATCATTAGAGGAAGTAAAGTTTAACAAGGTTCCGTATGTGAACCTGCGGATAGGATCATTAAACAGAGGAACGTGTTATGACCAAGGCAAAAAGCCGCCCCGGCAAGTTGTAAATCAAAGGTTCACATTTGCATGGTCATGCGGAGTCGTTTTTTGTGACAACCAAAACACCCGGTGGAGGGCCTCCTGGGAGTCGAAGGCACTGCCCATAAACCCATGTCCCACCCGGCGGCAAGTCATGGAAATGGGCGGGGGCGATTCTCGCCTGAGAGCGAGTCGAAAAAGACCCGTCCTTTCCAGCTGAGGGGAGGTCGGAAAAACTTACCCCGCTTGTAGCTCCTGGCGTGTGCCGGCGACAGTGGGAGGCGGAGTCGTCCCGTTAACAGCGAAAGCTGGTAGGGGGGCGAGAGTCGCTCGAAGTTGCGACCAAATCTGAACCGGCAGGTAACACGCCCCGGGGCCCACGGACCTCTGCGGAGACCGGCAGCCTGGGGGGACTCGGCGTAACAACAGGGCCAGTTTTAAAGGCAAGCTCCACCGGTGAGCGTCGCGGCTGTGTGGGCTAAAAGATAGCCTCGGGGCCGGCCGCTTCGTTCCTGGTGTCGAGACCGCCCTGACCTTATTCTTTTTTACCATGACTGTTTGATAAAAACCAAAGCCCTCGGAAAAACATAAGACCAATTCTCGGTGGTGGATCGCTCGGCTCGTGCGCCGATGAAGAACGCAGCCAGCTGCGAGAAGCAATGTGAATTGCAGAACACATTGATCATTGGCATTTTGAACGCACATGGCGGTCCGGGCCCCCCGTGGCCCGGACCTCGTTCGTCTGAGGGTCGTTAACAATACGAGAAATCGCGTATGCGGTGACACGCATACGCGGGATACGAAGGCAACCGCATCCGTAATCTGCGCCCGTGCAAGCGGGCGCGGAGCGAGTACACTAGATGCGAGCTTTAAAGGAGTCCATAGAAAGCGGCACCTCCTCCACAACCAGTCTGTGTCCCGTGCCGATAGGCGCGGCCGGACGGTCCGGGTGAGGCGAAACCAGCGGGAAATCCGCAAGCTGTTCTGACCGGTAAATCCATCAGACCGCCTGGAAAGCGCTGCGGGGGGTGAAGGTAAGGTGCCGCCCCAAAGGTTCCGAGGCGCTCAGGCTTGAAAAGCGCTCCTGGCATGTGCCGGCGCGGCCTGTTCGCTGCTGGAGGAACCGACACCTAACCTTCTAAATGTCTTTATGACTCGACTCATATCGAGCGAAGATCCCATCTGAATTTAAGCATATTACTAAGCGGAGGAAAAGAAACTAACCAGGATTCCTCAGTAGCGGCGAGTGAAGCGGGAAGAGCCCATCGCCGAATCCCCGCGTCCCAGTGGCGTGCGGGAAATGTGGCGTAAGGAAGCCGTGGCTGACCGGGGCGAGGGAGCCGAACGTCCTTGGAAGGAGGCTCTCAGCCCATGAGTGCTGCGTGGCCCCCGCAGGCGCCCGTCGCCGGTGGCCTTAGGCTTTCAAGAGGCGGGTTGTTTTGGAATGCAGCCCAAAGACGGGTGGTAAACTCCATCCAAGGCTAAATACTAGGCACGAGACCGATAGATGACAAGTACCATGAGGGAAAGTTGAAAAGAACTTTGAAGAGAGAGTTCAATAGGACGTGAAGCTGCAGAGAAGTAAACGGAAGGCCCCGCATACTGTGGCCGGGAGATTCAGCGCAAGGGGAGGCTTCGGCGCTCCGTTCCGTCGGCGGATTCCCCTCGGGAACCCTGACGGGATGGTTAATGCTATCGCCCGTCGCGCGCATTTCTCCCGCGCCTCTGGGGTTGGCGACCGACCGTGATCGGCCTATTGGACGCGGCGAAGGCAGGTCCCTCATCCGGCTCCTCGGGGTCGAAGAGAACGTATAGTCTCGCCGTCCGCCTCGGTTCGCAAGGTCGAGGAAAGATGACCACGTTCCGCGCCTGCTCGGCCTTCGGGCTAGGGCTGGAGCCTCCACCCTCCCCGCTCGTGCGCGTACGGGTACTTCCTCAGTGCCCCGCTCCGGAGCTCGTGCGGTCGAAAGGCTGGACCGCCTCTCAGGTGCACGGGGTCTCCCAACTTGGCCGGGGCGGCCTTTTCGACCCGTCTTGAAACACGAACCAAGAGTCTAACGGCACTTCAAGTCGAAGGGCCGTATACGAAAGCCCTAGGCGCAATGAAAGTAAAGACGGTGTCGCCGTCCCGAGGTGGGATCCTCGTCCTATGGGCGAGGCGCAACACCGCCCCGTCTCGTCCGCGTTGCTCGGTGAGGCGGAGGAAGAGCGTGTACGCTATGACCCGAAAGATGTGAACTATGCCCGCAGAGAACCAGAGGAACTCTGGTGGGTCCGCAGCTCTATTCTGACGTGCAAATCGATCGCCCGCCTTGGGTATAGGGGCGAAAGACTAATCGAACCATCTAGTAGCTTGTTCCCCCCTCCGAAGTTTCCCACTCAGGCTACTGCGCTATTGAAAACAAGTTTTATCTGGTAAGCGAAATGATAGAGGTCTTGGGGCCGAAACGACCTCAACCTATTTCTCAAACTTTAATTTGGTCATGAAGTTCCCTCGCTGAATTGAGCCGGACAACAGATGACTGCGAGCAGCCCGGTGGGCCACTCTTGGTAAGTAGGACTGGCGCTGCGGGATGTACCGTACTCCCGGTTAGAGTCGGCCTCACTTCCCGCTCCGTCGCTCATTCAGACCCCAGAAAAGGTGTTGGTTTATATAGACCAGGCAGGACGGTGGCCATGGAAGTCAATCCGCTAAGGAGGTGTAAACAACTCAACCTGCCGATCAACTAGAGCGCCCTGACAATGGATGGCGCTGAGCGTGACCTCATACCGGCGTCTCCGTCAGTGCAGTACGCCCCGACGAGTCGGAGGGACGCGGTGGTGAGCAACGACGCGACGGCCGAGAGGCCGCGCTGGAGCCGCCACCGCCGGCGCAGAATCTTGGTGGTGAGTAGCAAATATCAGTGAGGCCTTGAGGGCCGAGTCGTGGGAGAAGGGTTCCATTTGAACACA
>JAMKCH010037181.1:0-14821 GCA_023653785.1 Ophioderma brevispina | reverse complement strand
CATGTCACAACTTCTCAAGTACTGACATTTCTTTCTGTGTAAAAAAAAAAAAACATAAAAAGACAAAAATTGTTTGCCGTAAATTGACCGACCCTAGAAAAAACCTGCCAACTCAAGTTTTATTATAAAAATTAGCACAATTGAGCAACCAAATACTCATGATTTTTATTTACATACATTTTTTACATTTTCCACACAAGCATGACAAAACATCAAAACAAGACAATTGAAAAATAAACAGTAGTGGTGCTGTATTTCACTTCGGTAAAAAACTGTTTTGAATGTTCACATCGTAAAAAAAAATAAAATCTACAGAACCTAAATTTTTTCCCCTCCATTACAGCAAAAAAACATTGTTTTAGGTAGCCCCAAGTCAGTTTTCTTGTGTGTGTTTGGGGGAATAGACTTGAAGGGCACATGACATTTTTCAAATCCTGATGCATGATGGGATAGGTACAATATCCTCTGACACATCTCTGTCTATCCTATGACAATGCACATTGTAGGAAACCCACTGTATAGAGGTTATTTTATTCATGGTTTGTTTTATTTTCACACACACTTTTTTGTGAGTTACAAGTGAGGCACCAATTTAAAAAGTCAGCCAAAAAAAAATCCCTCAGAGATTTGTCTGTTGAAATGGCCAATTTAAAAATGCACTTCTTGTTAGTGTTTCAGTGAGTATTAACAATTTTCTGCTCTATAAAGAATTTATCTGATGTACAGGTTTGCAAATTTTTGAGCATCAGCTTTTTTTTATTAATGCCCTCTTTTGCCTTTTATCACATGTTGTTTAATTAATTTTGGCTAAATCACGTGTTCTCATTTCTGACTAAAATATGATTTACCTTTTTCCCCACCCAATTCCTGACCTTGGGAAAAACTTAAGGGGAATTACCCCTTCAGAGGGCTAAAAATAAATCTATCTCTACAAATTGAAACTGAGGAAGAAATTATACCTTTCTATTGCTTTTGTTTGACGACACATCGGAGCTTCCGTTCAAAGTTTTATGATCTAAAATGTAACTTCGCAAATTGAAATCACTTATCATATTCCTTATGGTATTTTTATTAATTGTTTTCTCAAAGCTGCGATATTTAATTTTTTCCACTTAAATTCATATCTCAAAAATTAAATAAGCTTTTTGAATGTCTCTAGTTTTACACATTATTATGTGACAATTTAAGCACTTATTATCTAATTGGGATAATAAAAGTAAAGATAGCATTTCTAACAATTACTGAAACTTAAAAAACAGTGTTTTATAGACTAAATTGCGACAATCTCGAAAGTGGAATTTTTAAGGGCATGCATGGTCATCCTTGTAGCAAGGATTTTTCAAAAACGATTTATCTTAGAGATGGGATAAAAAGTTGCCAATTAAAACATACTTATTGGGCTATGCATTGAACCAGATACATGGCCACTTACACCCCGCAGGAGAACCTGATTTTGAAAAGAGGAAATCTTCGTGCACAGTTGGCACTAATAATTATTGTTTTCATTTCTTGACCAATGACCCCCCCTTAAACCAAGTTCCACACACATAGGGCTAGTGGCATTATTCTATTCAATGCGTAGTCCAATATGTATGTTTTAATTTAGCTTTTTAACCCCATCTCTTTAGATAAACCATTTTTAGAAATCCTGTACAAGGAAGATATATTGGGGGTTAAAATTCACTTTCGAGAAATTGGCAATTTAGTCTAGAAACCACTGTTTTGGCAAAAGGGTTTTTAAGTATATTTGTAAGAAATGCTATTTGGGGGGGGGTATTCTATTATTGGTTACAAAATAAGGCTCTTCATTTTCACAAATACTGTGGAAACTAGAGATCAAAAGCTATCTTTACTTTTTGAGATATGAATTTTTTTAGTGGAAAAAATTAAATATCGCAGTTGCTTGGGGGGGAAAAAAAACAATAACAATTACATAAGAAATATTATTAGGGGAGATTGTCAGTTTTGCGAAGTTACTTTTGGTCGATCATAACTTTTGAACGGGAGCTCCGATTGTGGGGAAACAAAAAGCAATAGAAAGGTAATTTCTTCCTCTTCCTCAGTTTCAATATTAGTTTTTTATTTTTAGAGCCCTCTGAATGGGTAATTCACCTTAAAATCATTATAAAAAAGTACCTGCCATTTTGTAAAATATACCACATTGAGTTTAAACTTAAATGTCAAATTTTATACATGAATGTACAACAAAGCACAATCAACTCCGTAGCAATGCTGTATTTGGTACTGCAACAGTGCCCAAAATACTAATTCCCCTTTCTTCCCCACCCACCCCATCCCCCACCACATTCCCCCATCCCCACTACATCCCCCCACAAACCCTACATCCCCCCAATTTGGCGGTTCTCGCTTTCGCCCGCCGCTTCGCTATATTCCAAGAATATAAGTGTTGGGCCGCTCCATGACCTTTTGACCTTGGCACTGACCTTTGACCTCATCAACATATGAGGGTACCCATGGTGCACCTATGAACAGAAGTTTGGTTCCAATGAACTTCAACTTTTCAATTAAAGTTCCATGGCCCGATCGGCTAATTACCTCCTCCCCAAAGCCCCATATTTTAACCGGAATGGTCACTATGTTTGGTATCATAATAAACTAAGACTATTTTTTCCCTTCTTTCCTCTTCTCATTTACCCCTATGAAAATCTTAGAGCAAGGATGTTTGGTTTGGAAATTGTAATGACGAAAACCTGCCCCATTTTGGTCGACCATATGTTAATTTGACCACAGTACCCTACGGGCTTACAAAATCCATCGTTTTTATAAGCTCTCACATCAAAATGGATGAAATAATCGGCGCGAAACTTTACAGATGGGGGTTTCGGATTGAAGGGCCCATCTAGCAAGATGAAAAAACTTCATATCCTTAAAAAAATCGGGGCCATCCCCCGTTAAGAGTACAATGTTTAAAAAACTTACATTTTAGTGACACAAACACATCCCACAGCCAATCCACACATCCACACCGCACAACGGATTGCTAATGGTCCTCCCAGCTATAGCTGGCGGCCCACAAAAACACAACTTTTATGACATGCCCCTGACCCATTACCATTTCTAGAAAAAGCAGCTTGAAATTTGTTAACTTTCTAGTAATTTTTTAAACTATTTGTTGATATAGATCAATACCCCTCATCAGTTTACATCAAAGTAAATTGCCATTTTGAATAAAAAAAGACGGTGGCTTTAAAAGGTGTTGAGAAAGCTATTCATTGCATGTATTAAAGGAGAATGGCCCCCGATTTCGTAGATGGAGTGTTCACTTGAATAAAATGATTTTAAAAACACACCCCTAAACCCCAAAACTATCGTAATTTTTTTTGCGCCGATAATTTCAATCCGTTTTTATGATGCGAGAGCTAAAATTCCTAAAAACGTGATTTTGTAAGCCCCATGGACTGCTGTGTAAATTAATATTGGTCCGACCATTGGGCATATTTTCGCACTCATAACTTCCAAACTAAACATCTTTTAGCTCTAAGATTTCACAGGGTAAAGAGAAAAAGATTAGCTTTCTTCTGATAAACCAAAATTGGACGCACTTCCAGTACAAATTTGGGGTCCCTGGGGCCATGGACCTTTAAATACATCCCGTAAATGTGTAAAGAACAGTTGGATCAGTTTAATGGAATTTTTTTTAAAAAGCCAGACAAAAACAAACAAAAAATAGTAACTGCTTTTTGTTACATAAATAAAGACACTTTGCATCCTTCACCAATTTCACTTCATGAACATTTGTATGGGCCAACCACTTCCCCACGGTAAATCAAACACAGGACACCAGCTAAAAAATAGAAACCTGTTATCTGCTCTGAACTGATGTTGTAAATGCGGTCGTGGATCGGATAGAGGGTGTCTTAAACTATCCCACAAGGCACCCTGATTTGGAAATTACACCTTGAAGATGTTGTGCAAACCCACAAACAGAATAAAAAGAATATGAAAAAGAATACAGAATACATAATACGAATAAGAAGAATAAGAATAATTAAGAATAAGAAGGAAGATAAGAATGAGGAAGAAGGGAGGAGGAAGAAGGGAGGAGGAGGACCCTATATTTATATAGCACAGATTCTATGTGCTCATTCCTTACACATACAAAACCTCTGAATTTCAGGCTCTTTTTACCCTAGATATGTAATACTCAAGAAAAGACTAGTAGTTCTTAGAATTCTTAAGCACTGTTTTTGATCCCTAAGTCATGTTATAGTGCAGTAACATAGAGCATACTGCAGTGCTCTATGCATGGGATTGTCTTAACCTAACACCTGATTGTGGATCTGCATGCATTAAACGACCCTATCTGTGATCCACCCGAAAGAGTCAAAATATTTGAAATTTGCAGGAACAGTTTTAAAGTGAGGGATAAGTCTGTAGAATTCTTGTAAGTTATGTAACTGAAATATTGTCAGAAAAGAAGAAAACAGCAGTGCTCAAAGATATGAATCCCCAATCAATTACGTGTTGTACTAAATGTTGTACAGCCTTTGGTCTATTATTTGCAGTGAATGTTACGACACCTACACTTAATACAGACATGCAAGAATCTGATTTTTTTAATGTTTTTTATTTTTCGATTTATCAAATCACTGATAGTGCCTATAAAAGACCATATGATAATTGAGTGATTAAACCCAGTACATGTATACAACAGGAAATTGCAAACAATTTGGGCATTCTCTTCCACTGAGACAAGCAAGGTTTAAAAAACAATTGCACATCTCCTCTAAAAAAATAATTGCATGGGAAATTAATAAACCATAATCTCACACACGCACATTCACACACCATTCGGAAAGAGTTCCATATGTACCCCCTTTTAAAATCCTACAGGAAACAAATCATTTTTTATTTATGGCCTAACGCAAACAAATACCCTAACCCTAAGGCCAAAAATATAAAAAAAATATTATATGTATAGTACTTTGAAGGGGGTACATATGGAACTCTTGCCCACCATTCTATGAGGCGGTTTCAAATTAATTTTTTTTACATGTAGTATGTGAATTTTGAACTTTATTTAATCCACTTACTGCAATTATGTTTTAAAATCTTACCACAACTCAAAATTTACAGGTTTGCTGACAGGTCTTTTGACTTCTCTGATAAAATTTACTCAAAAACAACCGAGGCTGTCATCGACACACCAATATTCAGATATATTTTTTTTATTTTTTTTATTTTTGTTAAAATACTTTAATTGCTGACTTCAAACTTTTGGGAATAACGCATTTTGAAAGTGTGTATGCTTATGCGTATATTTTATAAGCAAAGTATTACTGTACTTTCGCTGCTTACGAATAGAGTGAATGGCTTCTGGAAAGATGAATTTACAGAGGCAAAAATATGGCTTCCTGTTGCAAAAAACACGGGTACTATTAACATTTGGTTATCTATTGTTTTCTTCGAAAACATTTCCTTCTTTTTATACCTCGGACAATAATGTCATGATACAAGAACCCAGCACATTTTACCAAGAATTGTTACTTGCTGTGACCGGGGCGGTTTACTAATGGGGGTGGTTTAGTGCAGATTTAAATAGTATAATTTGTGATAATTTTTTTCTTATTTATAATTTGTGGGGGTTAATACAACACCATCCAGCCCCTCCTGCATTGCTGTTGTTTAATTCTTGCATTCAAATACGTGGGCTGCCAGCAGTTAATTTTGACTGCAAGGGTCAACATCCCCGTCCCAACTTCCATTGGATTAACACGCAAGAGTAGTAAGTAGTGTGATTATTATGTTGAAAATAGTTTCAACAAAAGAGTTGCTATGATCGAAAGAAAGCAAAGGATTTACTTATTGTAAATATTGACAACTTAAATGATCAGTGCCCGCATTCCTGTTGTAATATTTGTATTACGCGGGGGGATCTGGTGGTTGACTTTTCCATATGCATTGGAAAATATCGCCTCTCGAGGCTATCATTGGCGTCGCACTGTATTGCAAATTTGCGAGAATTGCTACAGTTTCTGCTTTAAGATATTAAAGTTCTTGTCCTATCATAAACAGCTATTTAATGTCCTTAGTGGCAGATGCCAGCCTCTGTGGTTTGTTTTTTGGGGGGGGCAAACAGGGGGAAAGTGAAAATTTTTGGAGGGCGTTGGGGCGTCCCTTTTCCCCAAAAGGGAAATTCTGGGGGGGAAGATCAAATATTGTGATTTTTCCCAAAAAATTGTGATTTTTGGCACCCACAAATCGCCACTTTTTTGCCAAAAATCCCTCAATTCTTCTTTCGGCCAGGGCGGCTGTGGAAGGAAGCGCCAAAACTAGGGTCTGGGGGCATGATACATAATTGGCGGGGGGGGGGGCAAAGACCCAAGGCCGCCGCATGCCTAATTCCTAACTGGGACAGGAGTGATAGATTGCAGTATGTAAACCAAAAAACATATGATACCAAAACAAAGGAAGTTTTAAGGCTTACCAATATTGTCTAGTGATTTGTTTCACTTCGTAATTCAATAACACATCCATCATATATAGATACCAAATTTTTACATCAATGTCAGTATGAAAATTTTAAAAATTCATACTGACAATCAAGTAAAATTAGCACTGATATGATGTATGTGTGATTTGAATTAAAGGTGCCACGAGAGATTTCACTTATATGGGTCCCTAAAAATCGAAAGTACTGATGTTTCCAGAAGTAAAACTTTCCATCAAAAAGATCCCAACTGAAAGGGATTAAGCTGGGAAAATGTTTCTTTAGTATAAAAAATGGTTTTAAGATCTAATTTTTCGTTTAATTTTTTTATATTAGGAGCAAATACAAATTCAGGCCATTTGTTTTTTATGTTGAATATTAAGCCAATCAAAATCCCGTTTTTCTCTTTTACTATAGCGGACATCATACAGCCTGTCACTGCGACTAATGACTCCATGCTGGGTGAATATATTTTCTATTTATAAAGGTTTGCCAACAAGAGATTTTGGAGTGGCACCTCGCGTCGAAATTCTACCCCTGCAGCTAAAATTTCCTGATTTTTTTAAAAGGGTTTTGTTTTATGATAGGATAAGGCGACCGGAAAAAAGAAAAAGAAAACCATGTTTTACGGGCGGGCGGACTTGGAGTAGGGCGGTGGTCGGTCGGTCGGGGAATTTTTTTCTTTTTAAAATTTTTTTTTTCTTTTTCTGGAGCTCAAACTTGGCCTAAAAATAGCCCCAAAATAGAAAAATCAAGATATAAACATGAAACATTTTTACAAACAAATTTTATAAGAAATATTTGCCAAAATGATAAATTGGGGCTTAAAAACAGGCTGATTTTACATGATTTTTGGAAAAAACTAAAAAAAAAAAAAATTCTGCAAAACTGAAAAATCGGGGTCGGTCGGGCCCGTAAAACAGGGTTTTTTATTTTCGTCGCCTAACTGCAATTATCAACATTTGGGTCAGTTTAAATAAGTAGAAAATAACTGAAGGAGAGAAACATGAAATATAAATAGCATATTTTACTATAAAACATAAAAAATACAAGAAATACAAGAATTTAGTTACCT
This sequence comes from Ophioderma brevispina, assembly GCA_023653785.1. Classification (NCBI taxonomy): domain Eukaryota; kingdom Metazoa; phylum Echinodermata; class Ophiuroidea; order Amphilepidida; family Ophiodermatidae; genus Ophioderma; species Ophioderma brevispina. Next base: position 7,295 of record JAMKCH010037181.1, on the reverse strand, counting down.
TTTGCACTTGAGCTTCTTCCTCGATAAGGTGCTTTACTTTTGGCAGAAGACTCTCCCCCAGTGTTGTCTGTGCTTCCTTTTGTCCTAGAGGATTTTTGCCGTGTGCTGACTCGAGAAGTTGTCTGTGCAGGGAGACTAGTCGACTCCAAGCCAGTAGTCTCTGCAGGAGGCCGGCTTACCACACTACCTGGGGTAGTGGCCGCACGCGGCCTGTTGGCATTTATCTCTCTGGGAGCAGAGGAATTGTTGGTTTTAGTCTCTGTGGTGGCAGAATTGGATTTGGAAGTCTGCTGGTTGGGGTTGGTACTGTTGTTGCTATTGCCCCTAGAAGGGGCTCTTCTCTTCGGGGCACTCGTCCTGAAAGCTTGTTGCTGCGCTACCTGGTATTTATAGGTGAGCGCGGCGTAGGTGTACGACTGGTGCCTGGCGTGCTCGCGCAGGGAGTACCGAGCTGCGCCTTTCCCCTCCGGGGTTTGGAATTCTTTGCTCGGAGTTTGGCTTCTGCTGGCAATGCTCTCCTGGTCCGCGTGAGATTGTTCCGAGCTGGTGGAGCGCAAGCGTCTCTTTCTGCTCTGTTGTACGCTCCCGGCAGAAGAAGTGGAAGACGTACTGGCCTTCCGTTTGGACTTCCCAGCGGTTAGTGAGCACGAATGAATATCAGCAGCCAGTAGATTCCTATTCTGATCGGCAAGTTCAGCTTCTTTTAGGCGAGTGTCGGAGCTTCTGCTTCTCGATCGCCTTCGCAGCTCACTTGACTCCGAGGGAGTTCTTGTGTGCGGTTTAAGCCCACTACTGTGGCCGTTAGTCTTTTTGGACTTCCTGGAGGTATGGCGTTTCTTGCTTCTTCCCCTCTGCCTATTATTCTTATCTTGTGCACCCTGGGATGGGTCTATATCTTGAGCGGGGTGAGTGTCAATGTGATTGGAGGAAGAAGCCTGGTCCTCCTCAGACTCGGTGTCCCTGGCTACCTTTTTTGGAGGACAAGCAGCGGCTGCTGCTGAAGAGGTGCTTGCCTTCCGTTTGGAGGCCTTGGACTTCTTAGATTTGTGCCTAAAAAAAGAAAGGAAAAAAATAAAATAGGTTACCATACCATCATAGTCCGAATTAAACTGATCAGATACCAACTGTACACAGGTTTTTGTCAATGCATGCACATACAAAATAATTATCACCAGATTATCTTAATTGGTGTACACACAGTAAAGTAATCACGTAAAGTCCTTCCCGTGCCGAATGGTGCACAGGGTGGCGCCTATCTCCATTTCCATAACCCTAGGCCACGCGTCTGCCAAATACAGTGAAAGCTACAGCAGGGGGTAAGTCTTCTGGTAGCTCCACATATGTTTACTTCCCTACTCCATTCTTTAAATGCCGAGCATCTGACAAGGTACCATTTTAAAAGTCTTTGGTATGACCCGGACGGGATTCAAACCCATGATCTCCCGACTGAGGTGAACGCTCTAACCACTATGGCATGCACATATAAAATAATTATCACCAGAATATCTTAATTGGTGTACACACAAAGCTGGAATAATTCATTTTACAAAAAAACCTTTTTTTAGTATCCATTTTTTTTTAGTATCCATTTTTGTAAATCAATTTTGCAAAAGCAGCGTTTTAGTGTAGGTGAGACGCTGGTGATCTAAAATCCTTAAAAAAGCCAAAAGGACAAGTCCATAGATGCGGATGTACATTTCAGAGACTTTGAAGACCCAGGACTTGGTTCTAAATCATTCAGGCTTAGGGATTTTGAGCAATTGTATTTGAAATATCTCGGATAAGAAGTAAACAACTTGAAAATTTAAATTCCAATCCCACTCCTGGTTGGCATGACAAGTCACAAAAACACCTCCATGCAGACGTATTCACAGAACATGTACTTTTTAATAGTAATGCTTTTTTTAAAAGCATTACTTTCATACTTTTAAACATAGCATACCCTCCTTCCACTGGGAGAAGAAATCAAAATTAACCAGAAGTTTTAAAATATATTACTATCACATCTATATTCAACCTGACAGGGATCCCCACTACCTATCCATAAAATTCACTTCCTCAACAAAAACATTATAAAGACAAATCATTATGGTGTTTATGTTGTGCCAGAGTCAACCCTGCCCTGGGAAACCTATAAGCATGACGCATGACTGTGTAACCTTCACCAAATTGTTGACGTCTATATAATTTGATTTCCAAGAATCAAGTGAGTAACTACAAACAACACTCTTAAGTGAATGATTTTATAGGTCTTATCCTAAATTTTTTGGGGGGAAATCTAGGAATTTGTGAAATACATGGCTACTTACAAATATGAACTTCGCGTTAACCAAATTGCTTCCGGGCAAAATTTGGCATAGACCTTTTAAATTTAAGTTTTCCAAACATGATGCATGATGTTCCTGATAAGTGTCCAGTTTACGAACAATGGGTCATCACACAAAGCTGATGAGTGCAGCACTTTGTCAACTGCAGACAATCCTGTCCTGTATTTTTTGCTGATTTAAAACAGACCATTTGAAGTCACAAAAAGCACATGGTCTTGACGGTGGGAATTTTTATTATATTTTTAAGCATATTTCACGGTGTCAATATCACGTCGTGCAGTGAATTTTTTTAATTTTACCTTTCTTAAAAATGTAAACAAAGCGGTAATTTAGACCAGATGAAATTTCTACTTCTGATTTCTGGAGTTAGAGGTAAAAGATGTTTGATTCAATAGTGCATAAAGATCCATTTCCATCACTTGCATAACAAGACTGAATTTTGAAGTTCAAAGATAAAGTTATTCGAGAAAGAGATGGCTCGAAATGACTTAAAAAGTCACTTGTTTGCTAAAACACAGATTTTCCCTATGTTCCACTTTTGTGAAATTTTCAGACAAGATTACTCCAAATATACCGAGGTAAAAGGTATGGTTTAACTTTCCTACGATAGCAATCAGTCTACTCTAGAAACAGTTTCCTCAATTTTTCATTTTTTATCTAAGATATTCTCCAATATATGCACTCAAGAAGTAAAGTAATAGTCACACTTTTTAAACATTTTTCTTAATATTTTATCTATTTAAAAAAAAATACATTGGTCCTCAGACCGCTTACAAGTGTCGCCTGCCGTAGCGGTTTGTGAATGATACGCCTCCTAACATGACCTTTGACCTAGATATGTGACCTCTGACCTCATAAATGAGGGTTTGCATGTAAACTCCATAAACCATGTTTGGTTCCAATTGAACTTCAACTTTTCAAATGAGGTCAATTTTACATTTTCAGCCTATCTTACAACTTGACCTCACATGACTTTTGACCTTGGTATGTGACCTTTGACCTCATCAACAAGGGGGGATCATGGGATGCCAGGTTGCACCTGTGACCCAAGTTTGGTTTAAATCCATCAAAGTATGTGGATATTACAGGCAAATGTTAACCCTTTTTCACGACAACAGACATCAACAACAACATTGGACAAAGTGATCCCTGTGTGTCTTCCTGCCTTAGGGCAGGCGACACAGTAGACAAATTGCCTTGTATATGACCAAATAAAATAAGTAATCACAATAGTTCAAATTGTTTTTGTTGTAAATGCTGTCTGAAAATTTTGGGGCAAAATCTTGTTTTTTTTAGTATTTTTCTCAAAACACAGCAAAGTTTTACACTAATATGATGCCATAATCGGATCCATCATCTAATTTACTCTTCCAGAAATGTATACTTTTACATACTATAGTCAAATATTTGTAAAGTTACAAGCCAAACAGGTACTCGGAAATCAGGGTTAACACCATCCTTAAAGGGCTATGGTCTGATCATGAATAGCCTTGTCCCTAGGACCTCCAATTTTACCGGAAGTGGTCCAAATTTTGGTATCTGGAAAAAGCTACTATTTTTCACAATTACCCTGCGAAATCGTAGTGCTAAAAGATGTTTGGTTTGGATGTTACGATCGAAAATGTGCCCCAATTTGGTCGACCAATATTAATTTTACTCAGTACTCTATGGGATTAAAAAATCACGTTTTTAGCTCTCACATCAAAACGGGTGGAAATATCGGCGCGAAATTTTACAGATGGGGTTTTGGGGTGATGGCCATTTTATCAAGATGAAAACTTTATATACTTAAAATGGGTCATCCCTTTTAAAGCAGACATTTGTTCTGCACCTTCATACTACAATTGTTTGCCCATTAGGCAAAAAAAAAAAAATTGATTGTCCTCATCCGACCGACCCTAATTTTGGAAATCAGGAAAAAGTTTTTTTTTTTCCTTTTACTGTGCAAAAGAATACCGACCCTAATTTTGAAAAATTCCTAAAAAGTTTTTTTTTTTCAATTTTAACTTTCTGAAATGTAAAAAAGATGTTTAAACAGTTTCTTAGCATGTTAGTTGGGTTTCATAATGTACAAAGGTGCATTTTTGAGTAAGAATCAACTTGATTTTTAGTGTTTGATTAACTTATTAATACAAACAAACATGTTTCAATACAGTTTGCTATTGACATTAAAACAAAAAACAAAAAAAAGGTTTTTCCGACCGACCGACTGACCCAACTCTAAAAAGTCATCTATGGACAATCAAACAATTTTTTTTTGGCCTTGGGCTAATTCTGTCCCTGACTATACACCTCTCACTCTATTTTTAAAGTGAGAACCTTTCTAGAAATAAGGACATTCTTCTGCAAGTATATTCTTCCAATGCTGTATGAAATCTTGGTGAATTTAAATCATTTACAACAATTCACTAAATATCCTGGCCCACCTAGCTATTCTTATTTAACATCTTATTAATGTATGTGTCATTCTCCAAGTTCAATGGCCTTTTGATGGGAGAATTATGTATACAATACAGCTACATGTAACATGAATACATTACACAACTTCAATTTATATAGCAGCCAAAAATTGAAATACTTGTGACATTTCTATTTTTCAGTCAGAATTCAATTTAGTTATTTCATGTTATAAATGATTGCCATCGGAAATATTAATCAAATGAGCATTATTTGCCTGACTTTTTCATGTAGTGGCTTTGAAAATAATGTTGTCAAATCCAGTGATTGTTTTGAAATGTGACTTCTTCACAATGTTGCGTACACATGAACTGTATTAATAGTTTGGCTGTAAATACTATGCTAATGTTGTGCGAGAACAGAGACAAAAGATGGTCTGCCATTTTGAAAAATTTATGTTTTTCTGACAGGGAAACAAACAAAATTTGGACATTTGATTTTTGTGTTGCCAGATATCTTTGTGGGCTTTTATTTTTTTTAATGCTTTTCAGCAGTAGCAAATATATAGAATGTTAATTCAAAATCCTGTGAAAATATTTTGGCAAACACGGATTAGTGTGTGCCTCCTATAATTCTTGCAGGCGACTCAAATATACAGGGACCGCGATTCCAAATTGGTTGTCCAATTTGCATTTAATATGAGCCTGATCCGTCACTGCACAAAAAAGCTTCCTAATTTTAACCAAAAGTGTATTACCACATGTAAGATATATAATGACCCTAAGTGACCTTTGACCTCACATCTGTGCAACACTCATATGCCCCTTGCTCCAATGCACAACCATATACCAACTTACCAATCAACTTGATCTGTAACTGCTCTAAAATCTGTAACTTGATACCATTTTAACAGCATAATTAAAGAGACATGAGATTTCCAGAAAGAAGCACCCCCAATTTTTCTCGAACCTAGGTTTTTTTACATATTTGGAATGCTTACCAATGTATTAGATCACACCTGAAGTGAATAAGCCGCATACGCCGTCTTTATGTAATAATATGAGATGATATTAGTATTTTCTGTCGTTCACGACAGAAAGTCAACGCATGGTTTTTCTACTGGGGAATGATTACGCTAGCAGTCATTCAAACAAGGTTTGCGGTTTTCTTGTGCACCTGTTGTCCAATAAACCTTCCAAACCGTTCTCGTAGGGTGGTCTAAATCCGATCCAGTGAAATTTGAGAGAAATCATATCCTAAAAATCCCTCCTGCACTTAAGATGGTCCCCACAACTGGGCTTAATCACATTTTCTTCAAAATATGCACATAGCTCATTAATCTTCATACTTGTCAAAATAAGTATACAACACATGACCCTTCTATCAACACATGCCCTCAGGTTCATTCACAATGCCATGTTAGAAGTTCATAGATAATCGGTTTATTCTGTACAGTGGATTAATTATTCTTTTGCTGCCCATCCGCTAGCCCGCCCATCTATCCATACCCAAGTGACCCCTAAAATAACCTGTTGACCCACATCTGTGCTATAACCCGTACAACTTGAATGTCACGCACTAAAACAACTAATACTATTTCATCAAGAAGTGTCTACCACACGTTTTTGACACCACACACAGACACACACAAATCATGCTGCCAAAGGTGAATGACCTAAAGTGACAAAAAATTGCACAAAGAAACTGCATGTTACATAGCCTATTTCACCCACAAGTAAATCAATTGTTGTGCCTTGTGGCAAGATTTTTTTGTTTTCTTCTGAAACAAATTCCGTTTGAAGGCTACATTAAATAATACAGTAATGCAAGCATTTTCCCCATGCATGTAAAACCTCTTTCATGACAATTGTCTTCATTTAAGGGGATGTTTTTGTAAATTACATCAATTCACGATCAGTTTGCTGTGTCATGTGATTCTGACATTTTCCCTTCTGTTAGATTAAAAACACAGCCACATAACATTTTACAAGAACTTTGATCCCTATTGGTGTAACCTATCATTGCAAAATTTTTTCATTGGCCTTGAAGTTTTGTAAAACAGTACAGATACTTAATTCATGGCATCACACATTTTTACTCATTGCCATCACCGGCTTTTTCATATAAATTTACTATAGAACATTTTCCTCTTGTCATATATAACAAAATCTCATTTTAGGCCATCCAATTTTTCAAATTTCGTGAGGCTTATCATTTGTTCCAACTAGCCCATAATTAGTATGTTTCCACACACATCGGTGAAAGTGGCCTGCTCTAATTTTCCTACATCTTCAATTTTGTTGACGTTTTCAATCTCAGAAAAAAAAAAACACCTCGCAGTTTTCGACGTAACTTAAGATGTGTCATAAATCAGAATCTCTCAAATTGGAAAAAGGGTGTTTTTACAAAAGTGTAAAATAAGACCAATAGGTGTCCGTGGATTGCAAAACGTGAACATTTTTCCAACCAATAATGGTCCAAATTCTCAAAATTCCCAGAAACATGCCAGCATAATCATCTGGCGATTGTGGCCAGGGATCCGTGAAATCAACCAGGATAAATATATGTAAA
>JAMKCH010037180.1:0-18957 GCA_023653785.1 Ophioderma brevispina | reverse complement strand
AATTTTTGGTATAGCAATGGGTGTTCTTGTTCAAAGATGTCTCAATTTGTTGGAAACTTAGTTCAAATTTTCTCATTAGAAGCACACAACATTTTCTAAAATTTATTGGGAAATTAGTCAAATTTCTTCAATCCGGCGCGGAGCAAAAATTTGCTTAAATGCCAACATTTTGGGAAATAAATGGCAAATTTGGTTAAATTTGGCCCTAAATAAATATCCATCGCTGATATAGGTTTGGGTCCTTTTTTGGAAAAAAATGTAATAGTAATAGGTCATGGGTCCTAACTTCCAGACTCTCGGAGGCACGTCCCTACCCAAACCAAACCCCGGGGAAGTGCGCCTTTAACCCCACCATCCGTAAAGTTTCTCGCCGATCTTTCAATCCGTTTTGATGTGAGAGTATTTGAGAGCCAGAAACATTTCCGTACGTTTAGGGCCCAAATACGCGCGACTATTCAGCACCAAAAAATAAATTAAATAAAAAAAAAAAAACAGGGCTCTGATCAGAGCTATAGTTGGGGGCAATGTACCTGGAGATACCATATCAAAATCCAAATAACGTGAATCTTACACGTTAAAAATGCTCTTAAATAACGTCGTTTTGATTGTTAGCCGGGACTCAAAACGTGCAAATACTGTCAAAAGGGACTCGAAACGTGCAAATACCTTTAAAAAAACGTGATTTTAACTGTTGTGAATCCACGCTCCCAGTCAAAACGCTGTTATATTTAATGAACATTTTTAACATGTAGATGGTTGGGCATGTCGTAGTGTAATCATGAATGTAATAAACCCGTATCATTACAACCCAAAGCTAACGAGAATCTTTTTTTTATTAATTCTTTGGCATCTTCATCCCAAATTTGACATTTTACAATATCTTCAATTTTGTAGGTCTAATGCCAAAATCCAGGTCTTGGTAATCTATTGTTAGGCGATTAAGTCCGCCAAGTTTGCCATTCATTTTATGTCAGTTTCAATGTCCACACGCGTGGTATAGAGTGTGTGAAGGCATACTCAAAATGATTTTTGCAGAGGATTTGTAGAGGATTTTTGATAATAATCCCCATTTTCAGCATCGTGATCACCCACAGACCCTCCCCATTTAAAAAAAAAAAATCACCCAAAGACCCAATATTTTGTGAAAATTTTACCACTGTTCCCCAAATTCCAGGCCCCTATTTAGTTGGAGAAAATTAAAAAAAATATTCACCCCAAAACCTTCATTTTTTTTGTATAAATTTCGCAAAATGATCTTACCCAAAGACCACCCATTTTTTCTTTCCCATTTTTTCGAAAATTTGCCAATTTTATTCACTCCTGAAAAGAGCCCCTATTTCTTGGGGCATTTGGCTGTAGACCCCATTTTTCAGTCCTCTGTCACCCAATGCCACAGGGTTTGGACGCGAGCCTGACACCCCATATCCATTTCATAGCTAGGTTGAGTGCCCCCCCCGCCACAATTGTACCACAATTTTTGGTACACCACGTTTAATTTCAGTCTGAAAATAGTCTTCAATGACTATTTGTTTGAATTTTGCTCGAAGCGCACTAAAAAGATTAATTTTCACCGTAATGAAAATCGGGGTTTAGGCTGCTGCTTTTTTATTTCAAGCCTTGGGGCTTTCGTGACAAAGAATGTGCCAAAAAAAGGTTCTATGGGTGAAATGCAGCCAAAATGCCCATAAATAAGGGTGATGTTTTTGTGGAAATTTGCTAAACTTTAAAAAGCTGTCTTTGGGTTGAAAAAAATTGGAGCTGGGGGCATTCGCTGATAGAGATGTGCCAAACGGGTTATTGGGTGAAAGGCAGCCAATTGCCCCTAAATAAGGGTGGAGTGTTGCCAAATTTTTGGGTGAGAAATGGAGACAACTGGCGAAAAAATAGTATATTTACAATTATATGAGACGGATCACCCGGTTTTAGTGACCGCTCCCACTTCAAATCAGCTAGCGGTTGCCGCGCGAAGCGCGGGCCAACCGCTAGTCTAACTATAAAGCTCCAACTTCGCCATGTATGTTTTTCCCCTGGAGCTGCCCCATGTTGACCGCGGGCGGCGCCATGTTGACCGTCATGTTGGAACGTGTACCGTCTGATTCAGTTGATCCCCTTCCCATCGCGACTTGCGATTGCTCGGGGTTTTATTATTCGAACATTTGTTCAAACCTGCTGATAGTGATAAATTTCATTAATTGCAAAAAAAAACGTGTTGTAAACAGTATTTATGCGTAATTGAATTCCGTGAGGGTGACAAGAGTACATACGTTCAATTTATTAAATGAGGGTACCTTTGTCCCGGGTAACTAAGTTATTAGTCATGTTGTGGCTTTAATTATTACATTGCTTTGCCTCCAGTTGAGTTTGAAACTCTTGATAATTCTATTAAAATATTATTTCTTTGTGATAAAAAAGAGAACAGCACGGAGACGTGAGACCTACTACAATATTAAAGCTTGATTTATACTATGTAGTTTACTAATTCATTACATGTTCATAATTCTCATTAACGTATTATTTGGACGCAATAATCGGTGACATTTCGTTGTAGACGTCTTATCTGTGTTTCTGGTAAGATTGACCTCGCTGATATTCGCGGGTGCCCTGTAATACTTTGCAACGTATATTTACCCTCGGAGTTCTAACTATCGCAAAGCGGCTATGATCGTCATGGTACCAGTCTAAGAGTCCCCGAACATATGGTGGTACTGGTATACACTAATTACTACAGCAATAATTGCGTAAAAACACTTCACGATTAACTGTGTCACGCAAATTCAATTTCATTGTGTCAATATGTGACATAAAATTCCCTTGATAAAACATACAGCAAATCGCTGAAGTCCATGAAGCCAAAAACCCAGTAATATTTTATAAATCCTATCTGTCATTACCGGCTCATTTATCGTGTACAGACCCCGGTAACAGACATTTACCAAACAGCAATGGTTTTGTAAACATGTTAGGCCTGGTATCGTGACATAGGTCGGCCCTGAATTGTTACACCTTGGCGATTGTAACTGTTAGAGGTTTTAATACTATGGGCCATACGATTCGCAGGAATGGGTCAGCAGGCAACGCAAATAAGACACTACAGAAAAACACCAGCATGAATAAAAAACAGCTCTATGTTGTATTTTATAGGCCTTTTAATTTTAGGTTTTACAATATTCTTGCAAAACTGATTGTTACTCTATTGTTTTTTTACAAGGGTGACATCACGCACGTGAACTGCGGTGCCAATTGGCAGCATTAGTCATAATGTGGTGCTCTCTCACACACACTGTAATATTCAGTGCAAATTAACAGGCAAAATCCTGTAAAATGATTACGAAAAAGATTACAGATCGTATTCTTTTCCCACTCGAGACTCGAAAATCCTGGATGGGGCGGACCATCTAAACACGACGTAAAAATCGGTATCGCGCAGCTATCATTGCCAATAACAGCTCATGTATTATTAAAAAGGGAGTGTTCACTTTGGTCATATTTTACTCAAAAATATCATAGAAAGACAAATAAAATACAATAGATAAAAACAACAGCAGTGGTAAAAAAGAAATCACCTCAAAGTTGAATTTTTAGCCTATGTTCTTGATTTTTGCAAACTGACTGCGAAGTTGTTTACAAGGTTGAATTAAACACCGATTTCGACTTTTAATCTTTTCCTTCATCCAATTTTAAAATTGATTTCAATCTTCCTGTTTATATCGAATATTGCCGTGGACTCTCAATTGGTTTGGTAGGGACGGAAGCGTGAGAATCTGAAGTAGGGCCCATAGTGATTTTGTGCCGAAAAAAGGACTGGCGAAGCTTTAACCATGCGAGATTTAACGTATGACATTTTGCCATACTTTCTTGGAAATGGTTGGAAAATTTTGCATGTTTTTTTGGCATTTTTGCTTCAGATTGAGAAGATTGGAGAAATTTTTACAAGAAAGCCCATTTTTTGGTGATGACAGATATCACAAAAGGACCATGGGGGGTTGATCCCCTTTACCAAAAGTCCACTGTTTCGAAGTCCCCCCCCCCCAAAAAAAAAAAAAACAATCCTATCCGCGTACGGCCTGCCTCACGCAAAGAGTAGGCCGATATTTACATTAGACCTATCATGAGATTATCTCATACAGTTGGTGTTTGATCATTGCAGCCTATTTGTCAATAATAATTGGCGCGCTTTTATCCACTTAACGGTTGCGCCCAGGGCACTAGCCGCAGTTTCATCTATAAAGGAGCAATTGTGGGTTCGCAAAAGCTCGGTCAGGGGGAAGTCAGCTCGGTCAGGAAAATTACGTCCTGATTGCACCGTAGCGTCCAAAACGGCTCTTTGTGCCCTCAAATGTCCTACTTTGTTGCCCAAATTTCGTCCAAGCCCCCCCCCCCGTATTTTCCCCACGATTGACTAAGTCACTTCGTGTACCCTTTCCTCCGACCCAGCTACGTTAACTGATGGGCCGTTGGGGGGGGAGTTCTTTGGCTGGCTCATTGGCAGTAAATTTTCTTCCTGGCTCATTATAGCTTGTTGGAGAAAAATCAATGCGCTCTTTGACTTAGCCACATTTGCAAGCAGCTTGGGTCATAGTGAAACGTGAATTTGTCACAACGAAAAGGCAACCCAACCCCCCCCCCCCCCCGACTAAAGAGTCCTGGGTGCCGGTGTCGCCACTGCCAGAGCAACCCAACAGACATGCAGAATGGCACCAGGAGTAACGTAGACTTACGAATGCACTGTCTCTCTATCTCTGCGCAAATTTTGCTCCGTTCGGCACAATATCCCGGGGGGCACTCCCATCTTGGAATTTGCCTATTTTTTTTTAAGGGGGTCCCTTTGGGTTGAAAATTTTGGCACCATTGTTCTATAAAAAGTAATAGGTCTTGTGGGTTAACGATTTCACATGTCGAAAAAAATGGTCTTTGGAGTGATTATGGTAAATTCATAATACAGGGGCCATTGGTGACAATGATCTGAGTGAAACAACCATAAGATGCCTAAAACGTCAAATAAATGGGAACACCCCCTCACCATGTGTAACCACTTGGACATTAAGCAAAGATCCCATCTAGGCCTATGGGTGCTGCTCGTCGGCTGCCCTTAGAGAATGGCCCATGGCTAGCAGCAGTTCTAGGGAAAAAACGTGTTCGGGGAAATCATCCCGGTCAGGGGAAAATTCGTCCCGACCTGTTTTTCATGATTTCCCATCAAAATCTCCTGATTGTACCGACCTCGCCTTCTTCCCAAAGACTCCCTGATTTCCCTTTTTGAACACCGTTTGTGTTTTGTCCTTACCCTCCGACCCCATATACGACACTGATGGTTCTTTGGGTAGTTCAATGCGAGTTTCCTTGGCTTGCACTAATTTTGGCAGTAAGTTCACCTGGCTTCAAAGCTTGTTGAGATGGGGCCAGAATCGACAGCGTCTTTGACTTAACCATTTTTGAGGCATACTAGAGGCAACACAATAACATCTGAGAAAAGTTGGCGACCATATGTATGTCTTTGAAGTTTTTGCATTATAGAAGACCGGATCACCGGTTTAGTGACCGCTCTCATAAAGAACAAATTATTAACGTCATGTTATATTAACCTCATAACGTAAGTTACAACATCAATATTCTACTACTCCTACATGGTGAATATCGAGGAATTTAAATCATTTCAATGTTTCTGTCTATATACAATGAGCATTCAAATTATTTTAAGATTCTCCTTCAATGCTAAAGGTGTCAGTCATCGTACTACGAAATGATTATTTTCCTGACAGTCGTTTGAATTAACTCGAAAATAAAAAGTATTTGTTACAATTAGTGTTTTTTCTCAATGGCAAATTTGAATTTAATGAATTGATATTCTATTAAAATACCACCAACCATCATCAATTAAATTCGTATTATATCTGTCATGATTTGCCAGATTATTTATGCATTTAAATTGGGATGTGTGTTGTAAGATTGTTAGGATAAAGGGTAACGTAAGTTTCATTAATTTATCAAACTAACGTTTACGGGTCCAAGGATCACATTATTTTACTTACAAAAACGTTATGCAGAAATACATACAATGGAGCCGTCTTTCTTGAATCAAGTTGGCAGGTATTTGCTTTGACTGTATTGCAATTTCCCCAAAAATGTAAAGGTTTATGGATTTACATTATAATTACTTTGCAGCGCCACTCGTTATAACAAAGAAGAGTACAATCTATTCAAATGGAAAACTAATAGAGAATCATAAAATGAATCTTTCCATTATTCAAAAATGCATAAAGTGCGAACGTTTCCATATCATTAAAGATAATGACCAAAGTTTACTTTGAACCATAACAATTGAAATAACAGTAACGTATTGTGTCATGTAAGATCAACACCACGTATTTCAATACTTGCAAGGAAAGATTATGGTTGTTTGCCGATAAACGTAAGAAAAAAACAGGTCAGTTGGTCGGGTACTTTTTTTTATTTTTAGAGAGTTAGACAAAATACATGTTAAATACTACAAAAATTGAGCGCTTTTCCAAAATCTAAAAACATTCAAAATTTAACCTTAAATACTTAAATTTCTGATTTAATTCTGTTTTCCAATGCTCTCCATGTCTCAAGAAAAAATACAAGGAATTGGTGAAAATGGTGAAGTGAAGATGAAGAAAGTGGAGAAGTGGATCGTCGGTCGATTTTTTTGATTTTGTAAAAAAGAATTGAAAACAAAAAAAAAAAAATCAAAAGTCAGAAGGTTTTAAGGTCGCTTTGGTTACTTACGACAAACAAACATAATTTCTGTTAACCTAAATCTAATCTGTCAAAATCGTGTTGTTTACACAAACCTTAAAAACAAAATATTTCAACTCTCCCCACCGTAACCAAGTTTTAGCATCAGAATGTAAGGTATTCTCAAGTTTCCTCATTAAAGAACTAATTAAACTTTACACATATGTATGCGGGAGGCCGTTGTTTTCAGATTCATCTCAAACCATACACTTTGCAATCACTTTGAAAATTACAGTATATGTTAATCTTGATTCTCAAGATTAATTGAGGATAAGCAATTCTCGTACCATATAGTTGATCATATTTTGTCTATATATCATGCCAGCCTGGTCTTTTGTTATGCTTAAAGAGCCTCTGTGATAGACGTTTAGGAGGATCTATTTTGTTATAGGATTATCTTGTACGGACCATTTTAAACGAATAGATAAATAGGACACCATGAGTTACAGTTGTTAGTATATGCCATTATAATATTGGCAACTTACGTTAACTGATACAAGTATTCCGAAATAATTATAATAACAACACACTCCCCATTACACAAAGTATACGTTAATATATATTAAAATATAATAAACATTAAAATTAAAAAACATTTTCTAGTAAAAGAGATAACCAAATGAATTCACTAGTTACTTATGAAACTGCGTTACCACATGTTTACAAGGCATGCTATAGGTACATTTGGACTATATAAGAAATTGACACTTGTCGAAAACAATTTTATAATTATCCCCTTAACTCCATTATTGCAGATGTTTAATAAATACTTAATGTATCTGCAGGAAAAACACATAGCCAATCAGAGTGAAAAACGGAAACTTCCGGGAATGATTATGAAATTTACGTTACAAATTATACCTAAATTATGTTTATATGACATGTAATAATCGTTAATCAAGTAACATGTTTGTCGTTGAACCCGGAGCTACCGTATCTAAAGAATATCATTACATTCCTTGAAACAGATAAAATTTCACTTGATTAGCAGTTAAAAACAGAATATACCTTTAAGGGGCAAAACGTGGATATCTTTCAGGTGATTTCGGACACGGTTTCACTTAAAATCCAAAATTATCGAGCTTTTCACGGTTACAAGGAGCCTCCAACGCAGAATTGGCGACATCATTTAGTTTCGAATCTCCAGCGACAGCAGAGGAGAAGAGGGTAGCGGACGCTAAATAGTTTGATTTAACAGCTGTTTGAAAATAAGTGGTAACGTATGTTATACTCTGGAGGTTTGATTTTAGGTCCCAGGACTCAATTAATATGTTAGAAATGCAAAAAATGAAATGATTCTTAATGAAGGCACTTTGGGGTAATAGTTAGTTAAAATGATAATGTTTTAAAAGTACTTCCTACCTTAGTAGGTGTTTGGACGTACGCCTGTTACATTTCTTTAACCATACCGTGTTTGAGGCTTGTAAATTTATTTATTCGGGACGCCATTGCCGATTTTAAAATTACACATACCTGATGCAGTAATACCTTGCCTGTCATATGACGAATAACAAGAAAAGATAATTAAGTAAATAAGCTAATTTCTCGCCTGTAACAACGCGGAATCATCATGATACTGTAAGTGGTAACGTAGGTTTCACTTAAGGGGTGCGGACATGTATATCATATCTATATTATTAAAAACGCCAACTTTGCCTGGGTGGAGTGCGCATCGGATTGGGATTTTTTATTGCGTTTCCTCCTTTTTCCAGCGTCGTAGTAGCACTGCCAGTCCTCGCCCAATCATAACTTTGCTTTCAAAGCGCGCCGTGCGTAATTTATTTAAAAACTTGCGATTTTTGCACACAACGACCGGTAGGTTATTGATTGTTAATCCACGGTGATCGCACACTCGCACATCGTGAACGCATCGGCGTGCAGTCACGGCGCCCGTGCTGCGCGCATTGATTCGCGTGATCGTCGGTACGCCTGCTGCTACGTATCCCCGCTGGTACGCCACTGGAAGAAAATGGTTAGTAGCGAGAGAGGCCGGCTGAGAAAGTTGAGGGGGAGAGATATGAAATAGAGAGAGAGGGGGGGTTTTTTTGGGGGGGTGGTTTTTTTTTTTTTCGGGGGGGGGGGGGGTGGGTGGGGGGTTGGGGTTGTTGGGGGGGGGGTGGGCGGGGAGGAGGGGGGGGGGGTGGGGAGCAGAGGGAGAAGGAGAGTGAAGAGGGGGAAGGGAGAGAAAGAGAGGAGGGAGGGAGAGAGAGAGAGAGGAAGGAGGCTCCCCTGGGGGGTGCGGGGTGAGAGAGGGAAGGGAGAGAGAGAGGGAGGGAGAAAGAGGAGAGTAGAGAGAGATAGGGGGTCGAGAGAGCGGTGACCGAATGTATGACAGAAAACGTAGGCTAATTTGTTATAGGGGGAAATGTTGAAAGAGAGAGAAAAGAGACAGAAGAGGGGGAAAGGGGAGAGGCAGAGGTGGGCAAGAGAGAGATGGAATGAGGAGAGAAAACGTTTTTGGGAGAGGGAAAATTATTGAGGATCGGCATATAGAAAGAGAGAGAGAGGGGAGAGATTATCAGCGAAAGGAGAGAAGAGGAGAAACAAGAGAAAGAATAATGGAGAGTATAGAGAGATGGAGAGAGAGGGAGGGGAGCCCGATAAGAGAAAGGAAAGAAAAAAAAAGAAGTGAAGTAAACAAAACAAACCGGGCAAAAAGCAGAGAAGGACCTAACAGAAAGGAAAAGCGAGAGACAGCGGTAGAAAATGTAATTTGTAAGGGTCTTAGGGTGACGGATGAGAGAGAAACGTAGAGGGGGAAATGTTGAGGATATTACAGCTTAAGAGAGAGCGCATTTATAGATGCGATCAGAGAATAGAGATAAAAAATTGTGGCTATAACATGAACTTACAGGTTAGCACATGGGGAGTACGTTTGAGATAAAAGGTTATAACACTATATGGTATGTGAAATAATAATGTTTTATATTAGAAAATGAGAACTACGCAACAGGTTTAAAATTATCAATAACCGCGTCATTTTACTTCGCTTGATTCTGGCTGATGAGAACGGGTTATGACACTGGAGTAGAAGAAGATTAAAATGTACGGAAAGATAGGCTACGGGATTCAATGTGGACGTTTCCTTAGAAAATGGTAACTACATGAGTTACAGAATATGACGGGAACTAAAGGAATTTGAGTTATTAAAAGTTTGTGACTCGGCTTAATTATTACGGGGCTTCTGTTTCAGTGATCGCTTTCATTTCAGTGATAGCCCCGTTTACTCGGCTAGGGGAGCCCGCGGCGATCGAAGCGCTTATATTAAAAAGCAAATTGCAGGGGAGCGCCATCGGATTGGGAAATTTATTGCGTTTCCTTTTTCCAGCGTGAGCACCGGCGTCCTAGCCCAATCCTAACCTTGCTTTCACAGCTCGCCGTGCGCAAGTTATGTAAACACTTGCTGATTTGACAACGACCGATATGAAAAATGGGACTCCATGGTGAGCGGCGACCGTGGTGTGTGAACGGGCGTGAACCACAGATGGCGCGGAGTGTGAACGCATCGTCGTGATGTCACGGAGCGCGATGTGCGCGCGATCGTCTGTACGCCTGTGCTACGCACCCCGTTGGTCCGCACTGGCAGAGAACGGTTAAAGGTCAGTTCATACTTCCACGGCAATGCATAAGGAAATATTTTTGAACCCCAAAAACGAATCCCGAAATGAATCTCTTCGGTGCCCATTTCCTCCGGGAACTTTACCAGCCTCAAGTTGCCTAAAAAACACACGGTTAAGGTCCGTTCATGTGAAAAATATTTCATGACACTGCATCTGTGCAGTAAATTTAATGCAATGTCATCACGTCCGCCTGCACTCCTAATCGATTTACTGCCAGGGCAACCCAGGTCACTGCAGTCACGGGTTGCAGTACGTTCAGTAAACTTGCCTACGCATTGCAGGAAATTTGGCATACTGCACAGAGACTGCACCCCACTGCATCTTGCTCGCCAGTTAAAATAATTTTAACGTTGACAGTAATGCATTGAGGGTTTTCTTGGTGGGGGGTTGACAGTACTGCAAGTGATTGCAGTAACACTTTGTAGGCTGCATTGCACGCCACTGACACTGCATGCAGTGAATATGAACGGACCTTTAGGAGCGTAACTAAATAGCAGAAAACTTAAGGTCCGTTCATATTCCACTGCAATGCAGTTGCTGTGACCAGTAAATTTACTGGAATGTTTCCGTCACTTCCGCTGCACTTATAATGATTATTACTGCCAGGTAACCCAGGTCACTGCCAGTCAAGGGTGACAGTACGTTGCAGTAAACTTACGGAAATTTGCCCATACTGCAACACTCAATAGCCCACACCCACTGCCATCGTGCTGCTCGCCAGTTGAAAATAATTTTAACTTCGTGGCCAGTACTGCATTGCGTGCAATAAGCAAGTGATTGCGCCAGTGACAATTGATAGGCTGCATTGCCAGACTGCCACGGCCAATGCAGTGAAAGTATGAACGGACCTTTACCCTATCTGTGAAGTTGCACTACAGTTGTAAAATCGTACGTCAGGTGACAAGTAGGGCACAGTTACCCGATCGAAAAATATCACGTTTTGTCGTGAATTTCAACATCAGTGCCTCGATTGTTTTTTGTTTCCATAGATATTCTCTACCTTATTTGTATGATTAACTTCACGTGAAAAGTACTTTGTATTGTCGTTTTTTAGTGCACGTTCGCGACCGAACGAACAACAAATTTTAGTGTAAACATGACCTCTGGCATCAAGTTCCGCGGATGAAATGGGCACCGAATGATATTTAGGGGTCTCGGCTCAAATATCTTTGCTGTGCATAAATTTCTCGCAATGTTCCGTCATCTTCCTCTGCACTCCTAAGCGATTAACTGCAGGTCAACACAGGTCCTGCAGGTCACGGGTTGCAGTACGTTGGCAAATGGAAACTTGCGGTCGATGCATTGCAGGAAATTGGCAATCACTGCACCACTGACTGCAACCACTGCATCTTGCTGCATCCGACCAGTTTAAAATAAGGAATACAAGGTCGCGTTCATACTTCCACATGCTTGCAGTGCAGTGCTGCAATGGCAGCCTACTAAAATTGTCACTAGGTCGCAATCACTTGTCAGTATTGCAACGCATGGCAGTCCTGCAACGAAGTTAAAATTCTTTTAACTGGCGATGGCAGCAAGATGCAGTGGGGTGTTCAGTGGTGTCAGTATGCTAAATTTCCGCAAGTTTACTGTGCAACGTACTGCAACGCCTGGACCTGCATGACCTGACTGTGACCTGCAGTAATCGATTAGGAGTGCCCAGCGGAAAGTGAAGGAACATTGCAGTAAATTAACTGCACAGCAATGCTTCCATTTCTACAGTGAGCGCTTCCATTTCAGTGATCGCTCCCCTCCACTCAGCTAGCTAGCGGGAGCCCGCGTGAAGCGAGGGCCTCCGCTAGTTTTTATGAGGGCACAAGTTAATCAATATATTCAATTTTTGCCTATTTCCAAAACATATGAGACCTATAATTTTCATGATAATATATGCCTTCAAATCATTTGTGTCTGCAACAGGAAGACAATGACATGAATGAAACTATTTTATTTGCGACATGGTGTTTGATCTAACTCTGGTTAATTACAACTTTCTTTGTTTGAAGTCTACAATTACGTAGAATCCAAAAATGTTAATAGTTTTTACTTTTTATGTGTAAATATTTCACTTAAGAAAAGAAGTTTCGATTTAAAGGTATGGATTTTGTTAAAACGTGAACTTAATTCATGAGACACGGTTTTTCCAAAATGCGCCGATTTTAAGGGCAGTGCTGAACCTTGAGTTTCCGAGTATCAATTTTGGTTTATAACTTTACAATATTTATTATGTATGTAAAAGTATACATTTCTAGAAAGAAATTGGACGATGAACCCGATGATGGCATCAGAGTAATTATGTAAAACTTTCCGTATTTGCTGAAAAATACTAAAAAAACAGATTTGCCCCCACATTTTCAGACAGACATAAACAAACCAATTGGATTTTCATGATTCGTATATTATTTTTAGAAACAAGACAACTTTGTCCAGAGACGGTTTTTTTTCATTTTTAAATAATAGAGCTTACTCTTTCGAAATATAAGGAAAAATGTCGACAAAAAAGTGTGATTTACCTTTCTTTCCAAAATTTGAGTATATATTGGAGAATATCTTTAGTTCGAAATCGAAAAATGCAAATTGAGAAAACCGTCCCTAAGAAAGACCGATTTGCTATCGTAGGAAAGTTAACCTACCTTGTACTTCGGTATTTTTGGGAGGGTATTTCGTCTGAAAAATTTGCCAAATTTGCCCCCGACAAAATTGAACTTTGAGAAAATCTGTGTTTTAGTAAAAAAAGTGACTTTCACGCTATTTCAAGATGTCTCTTTCTAAATAAATTTACATTTAACTTCAAAATGAGTATTTTGTGCAAGTGATGAAAATACCTCTTTATGCACTATTGAATCAAGCATATTTTGTCTTCAGCCATCCAGAATCAGAAGAAATTGAAATTATTGGTCTAAATTAGCGCTTTGTTTACATTTTCAATATATTATTTTCGTGTTTTTCAAGATGCGTCCGCGCAAAAGTACATTAAAAACACGCGCACGCTTCATAACGCAGCAAAAATTCACCACGGCGACGACGATGCATGCTGCGCCTTGCGCCTGACGGGTAGTAATGCTGCTTAAATTCCCGCCGTTAGGACCATGTGGTTTTTGCCGACTTTAAATGTCAAATAGCTGCTTTTAAACGGACAAAAAATCAACTCAGGATTGTCCTGCATGGATAACCTTTGTTGGGACGAGAGAATATAGGTTGATGTTTAAAATGGTGCAAAATCAGAAATTCGTTTAAAAAAAACCACTTGGGTTGACACCCCTTAATGTTTTGACCCTCTAGCGTTGGGTTATGACAAATGCTAAGTGGCATCACGGTTCATCATAGGCTCGTCTGTCGGCCATAATTTCTGTCTGTTTACGGACAGAAAATACAAACATGCGAATCTCTATCGATCGAATTTTCAAGTATAAGATCTAACGCCGGGGGTTTAACGGTTCAGATGATAGGCCTTAGCCTAAGAATCTCAAACTTTTTTGGCCGAAATGTCCCTTTAGGGCCCTTTAGGGAATAGGCCTAAACTACAACACTAGTACTTGTAAAATTCGCTTAAAAGAACCGAAATAAAAAGCTTTGTCTTGCCTGCTTGTCCTATGGGGGGGCTTACCAAGACGTTTGAGTCGATTTCGCTTTAGCTAGCTTTTCTCGTAATTCCTTGTCACGGCTCGAACCTTAAACGGCCATCTTGCAAGAAGGGCTTTCGCTACACCACCACCCTGCAAACCAGTGGCTCCAAACACTACAATTACTTTTGCAAGCCACTGTCTGGGACAAGATGCCTGGACTACGGTAAAGCATCAATGCCAAACTCCCGGCCAAACTACTTGCACGATGTAGGCCATACCAGAATGGAGCACGGATTCGTCCCCGGGATCGTCAGGCTAGTCATGCACGTGGTTGCATGGGTCACGTATAATGGCAGGCACTGGCGGCAAACACCCTAAATTTTTACAATCCGCCAGTGCTGTAAATCCCGAAGCATGGAGGAAGGAACCCGAGGTTCGATACTTATATTTGTGATTATTTGAAGTTTGGTTTTGAAGTGAAAATCCCCTAAATAAGGCATTATTTTGCCCCCATTTGCCCTGATAGATTCTTCCAACGAATGGACTTTTAATGAACCAATAGGGGGTGTGGATTTGTTTACCTTTTGAAGAAATCGCTGAGAGTGGCTTTTAAGTCTACGATATTTAAGGTTTAACACCATTGGTCACTGCTGTGGAAGTTAGTACTCTCAAATCGTAGTGTCACTTTTCAATAGGGGCCATTTAATGTTATACATGGTCAAATTTTAAAATGTCCCACATGGTCAAAATCAATGCCATATTGTCAGTCTCGTCATAAGATTCCAAAAATGTATAGTTTGTAATCACCTACGACCATTGGTTTTGGATTAAGGTAAACATGACTAAAATGGTAAAACCAAAGGGCCATTCTTTCTCCAATTTGTGTCAACATTGAACGTTACTTTGATATTTTAATACTTGGTCAATTTAATTGCCTAAGGTTTACACAGGGGGTCAACTTTTTGAAATGCTCCCCATATATTGCCCGAGCTGTCAGATCTAGTTATAAGGATTCCAAAATTTATAGTGGGATGAACAATGTAGCTGATGAATGTTTGACCTAGGTTCCATGCTTCCCGCTCCTAACGCCATTGACTCATTCACGCACGTTAGTTTCACGCTTACATCCGTTATCGTCTATGGCATTGACGTGTGTATGTATGTGGTGCATTGCTATCATACTATAATTTGGCTTAATGTTGGATGTATGTTTGTTTTCGCAAAAGGCTCCGTCAATTTCGATCCATATTCGCCAATTCACATGAAAGGTTGCATGATGATACCGGACGGGTTACCGCTATATTTGGACAAATCCGTTCAGAAATGGCTGAAACATCAACGAAAATGGGGGTGCCCCCCCCCCTCCCCGCGGTATTGCTATGATAAATTAGAAATAACCATTTGTTTTTTGTAACGAGTTACTAGCGGGGCGCGTATGCGTTGCAGTGCGACGAGGTGGTTACGCGTGGCAACGGCGTTAAGCGTAAGACGCTATACATGCGGTATGCGCAAAACAGGCTCCTTAAGTGCAACCGATGTTGGGAAGAAACTGCCAAAACATGTCATGTATTTCGCTTTGATTGTCGTATGTATGGATACTAACACTACGGGTACCACCACATAATTTTGAGAGAAAACAAAATAAATCTGGCAATTACGGGAAATGAAATATTGACGTTTTAATATTTAGAAATAGGAACTATAATAGGCCTAAGCCATAAGATATGCTGGCAAACTACGAGGATAAAAAACCCGAATACGGGATGTTGCGACGGGGAGGGGGGTATGGATACTGCGGGTTACCACCCCACGGGAGATTTTGAGAAGAAAAACATTAAAATATACGGAAAATTTACGAGATGAAATATTGACGGTTTAATATTTAAAATAGGAACTATAAGGCTAAGCTACCGAAAATGCTGCAAACTACATCTACAGGATGGCGAGAACTATTATGGGGTTTGAAGAGTTACGATTGAAATATGTGGAAATACGGAATTTAACTGCTTACCCCCGGGGATTACTTTTGAGGGGAAAAAAGTACACGAACTTATACGGATTAAATATTGTGATTTTTTATCTTTAAAAAAAATACGAGCAAAATAAATATCACTGAATTTATACGGGATACTATTCATTCATTTTGACGATTCCTTAGAAATAGTAACTACATGGCTATAGGATTTGATGGTACGGAATTTGAGTTTATTAAAAGTGTTAAAAATACAAAATTTGCCGACTCGGGGGAGTCCTAAAGTTCAGGTTTGGTTGTAAACGGTGGCTTGCAATAGATGTTTCACTTTTTACGTGATCGTCATTCAGTGATCCGCTCATCCCCGTTCACTCACTAGCGGGAGCCCGCGCTAAGCGCGGGCCTCCGCTAGTCATACTTATAATTGCTAATGTTGTCTGTTGTATGTATGGTAATGTGTGTATGTCTGTTCCGCAAAAAGCTCCGTCAATTTTCATTCCATATTGCGCCAAATTCACGTGAAGGGTGCGTGAGGATACCGTACGGGTTGGCGCCATATATTTGGACGAATCCGTTCAGAAAGACTGAAAAATCAACGTAATGTGCTCGGTTAGCATGCTAAATTACCATTTGTTTACGCGTTACTAGCGGCGCGTATGCGTGTGCGTTGCGACGGGTGGTTACGCGTGGCACCTTTGTACGACGTTACGGCTAAGCGGCGCGTATGCGTGAGCTTTGCGACGGGTGGTTTCGCGTATACGCTATATGCGGTAACGCAAATAACTTACAGGCTCTGATAGTGGCAACGGTGTGGGGAACGAAAAATTATTGTTTCGCTTTGATTGTTGTATTTATGGATACTATATACTGGTTACCCCACGCCCACCGGGTTTTGAAAAATACACAAAATATCCGGAAAAGTTCCTGGGTGCACATATTTACGTTTTAAATATTATAAAATAGGACAAATAGCCTCAGCTACGGATATGCCTGGCAAACTACGATGATAAAAAATACCACTACGGGATGTTGTGACGGGGGGGGGGGGTCTATATGGCGAGAAATCTTTATATGGGAGTTTGAGAGTTTAGTAAAACAATATGTGCAAAACGGGAACTACAGCTTGCCCCACGGTGAGTAGTCCTACTTTTGATTTAAAAAAATACCCGGAAACCTATACGCCGGGATGAAATATTGAAGTTTTATTATTTAAAAATGTACGAGAAAAAAACAATATACCGAAAGTTATACGGATTAAATAGTCAGTTGACGTTTCCGTATCCAATCGGTACTATAGAGCTATACGGATATGATAGGTACGGGAAATTGAGGGTATTAAAAAAGTGTTAACAATACAAAAGGGGAAATCGCCGGATAAGGAATGTAAGACGCCCTCTATAGTTTTTCATGAGAACGGAATGACTTGAAACGGTTTTGCATCATAAAGCGACATGCTCAAAAGTTTACCTTTTTGCTGGTTTTCAAAAAAATCCCACCTTACATAATTCCCCAAAAGTCCGTTTTTATGTAACAGTTAATAATACATGCTTCAATGGGTAGTTAAATTTTTCCATATTTTAAGCCTTTCCACCCCAAGACCCACAATGCCGCGTTGCAAGGAGGTGCGCTATTTATTTAGCAACATATAGGTGAGTGGCATTCTGGTTCATGGGTGTCAGACCTCATTTTTGGCATTTTTGTTTTTCTGGGGGGCCGGAACACTAAATGGAATTGCCAAAACACAACAAGAACATTTGACATACAAACCATCCAGGTCACTCTATAGATAAGGCATGCTAATCTAAAAAGGGCTCTGTTCAGTAGCCATTGGGTGAGCACATGTTTAACAAACAGCCGACTATGCACGTCCTTGGGTATCATAAATCATACTAAATTACAGGGGATGTATTTGTTCAATCAATGGTGAATGCAGCTATTGACCTGCGCATGGTAATGAATATATGTCTCCATAGTGGCAGTTACTTGCTCATGATATATAAATAGCGCGGTCATGGCCATTGTGTTGTATTCCGGAGTCTGCTTGGTTGAGACGGTTTTTATTAATCCAAATCTTACAGCATATGCTAATAGGTATTTGGTATTGTTATAAATGGCTGCCTCATGTAGCCTCACTTTGTAGGCTTATGAAAGGACAAAAAGGTCTATCTATAGCGTCATTACAAGTTCCATAACAGGGCAGCTGTGCAACATCTTTCTGTTTCTTATCTCTTCATTTTAAGTATAAATGTCCATTGAAATGGAGGCATGCTCCGGCTTTGCTTTTCCAGCGAGAATTGCCCCTGAAGGTTGTCAATTTTTCTCATTTTTTCTTGATACAAGTGTATTTTGGGATAAAAAACACCTTGCCGTACATGATAGAGTAGTTGTCAAACACCACCTCCAATGTGATGGTGAAATATAACTATTATGATTATAGAGGGCCTCCTTCTCTCCTAATCTGGGGTCCGGGCGATTTCCTTTGCGACTCGGGGAGTCCTAAAGTTCAGGGAAACGTGTTTAGTGCAGTCTTGCCATGCATAGTGTGTCACTCTCTTCAGTGATCGGCTTCAGTTTCAGTGATGCTCCCGTTTCACTCAATTAGCGAGGCCCGCGGCGAAGCGCGGCCTCCCGCTAGTGGTATATACTGCAGTATACTTGTGACTCATCCATGCACCCTGTCATGACATGTCCCTAATTTTCAGTCTAGTTGTGGTCTTTTTTAATAAAACAAAATGCAACAAGTAGCTTGGAATGTGGTGTGGTGTGTTTGTGTGTGTGTGTGTGTGTCGCGTGAAGTGGCTTAGGGTGGGTGTGGGTGTGCATGCCCCTCCAACATTGATGCCAGGTGCCAATATGGGTCCTGCATGGGCCAAGTTTCGGGGCCCCAAATGGCACCCATGTGGCCCTCTCTTTTTTTGTCGTCGGGAACCATGATGGTCCCCCGTGGGTTATCTACTTGGGCAGTAGATGGGTGCTTTATGGGGCCCTTATGGGGCCCATTACAAATCACATGCATGTTACGGCTAATATAATAGTGCTTTATTAAAGA
>JAMKCH010037179.1:0-14850 GCA_023653785.1 Ophioderma brevispina | reverse complement strand
GTTTTATCCACAATGATACACTAACAATTTTAGATAATGGCTTTTTTGAGTTTATAATAGACCAAATGAATTATATATAACAATATATTGGTTCCTGGGTACATTTTATTATTTTTGTGGTGCTCTTTCCTAGACCGTGTATTTCCCCATTCATTTATACAGGAATTTGTAAATGAATTGTGGATCAAACTACATATCAGTTGTAACTGCTTAAAGAAACATTCATTAATTCTAGTAAATAATTATAGTGACATAAGACCACATATATAGCCATCAAAGGTCAAAAGTCACTTATATGTGGAAAATTATTTTTATGAATCCTCCCATTAGTGGATAAGACGGGGGAAGCAGAGGCCCTAAACGTAATTATTAATTAATGGTGCAATCAATTTCGATTTTTCATCACAAAATAATGGATTATATTTTTGTAGATCCACTTAAGTGTTAAATAACGTTGATCGTATGTTTGGTAAAGAAAAAGACCCTTTCCTTTTTTAATTTGCGCTGTAAATTTTAGGTCTATACATGTCGATTCGAAAACAACCTCTCTAATCGCAATGCTTAATAATCTTTTCTCATGGTGAAGCGTATTGTTGAAAAAAAACCGATTTTTTTTCCAATATTATATCGCAACATAAGTAAGTCGCCTTGTACATTAAATTAAAGAGAGAAGACCAGGCTTTCCAGGAATTTTTGTTTCATCTCATTTACTTGTTTCAATCGAGAGATAACTCCAGTTTACTGCGGAACACAAAAATCGAGTTTGTGCCACTTTCTGGTTGAGTGAAAACGGTGAACGAATTTGTTAAATATAAGTTATTCACACTTGAACAGATATGAAAATCCTTAAAAAGGAATTAACTTCATAAAGAAACGCTAAAAGTTACGTAATAGTGGAAGGTATGATCAGTAAGTTCTGGCTTTAAGATAAAGTAAATAACATTCGACATACTGTTGTTAGAAGAGAACCATGAGCGTACAGCCGGCGTACAGCAACCCGGAGGAGAGAGTTTTATGGTCTTGAAGTAACATGAAGCACAAATTCTTACCAACACTTTGATACTTTGCTTTCAAATTCAAATTTTTATTGACTTTAACAATTATTAAAGGCACAAAGATAGTGCAATATTTTTAAACCATTTCTTTAGATTTGGAGTGTTTATTTTGGTTGCAATTACATTCCTTCTGGCATGATTTTAACAGATACCAATTTTGTAATAAATTCAAAGTTCCATTTCATTGACGTACAATAAATATTTGTATTGTTTATTATTTATGAAAAGAAGGTATTTATCATTGAACTGATTATGTTGACTATTAAAACTTGTGTCGATAAAACTAGACTTCTTTTGATTACTTTAATCTGTGTTTTGTTTCTCTTGTCAAGTTGCAATCTTTTGTTTTGAGCTTCAAGGCAGCATGGCATTAAACTGGGTGAAGCAACTCTGCCAATGCATAAAAGTGGCACAAAATCGATTTTGGTATACCGCACTAAATTGATTATATCTCTGGATTGACAAGAGCAAAAAAGATGAAACAAACACCTTTGGAAAGCCTGGTTTTTGTTCTTTAATATTATGCCAAGTAAGAATGACTTATTTTGAAATTTCATATTCAACCATTTTTTTCTGATTGTACCACTTTTTTGAGACAGGCTGTAAAACGGTAACTTACCGAAATACAGGAAGTTTATATTCGAGTAAGACTTGATATAAATTACTTAATTATTTAATATCTTGCTTTGTGTAAGTAGTGCTGCTGCTGCTGCTATCTTGTCTAATCATATTGTGATGTCTTTTATTCTTGCCAATAATAGTAAGATATTAAGAAAAAGGGCACCCAGCAGATTATCTGCGGGCATGCTAAGCCTTAAAGACTTTAGAACCAAAAATAACTAAAGAACTCTATAACACGCGACTTGAAAGTTCAATATCAAATATATTGTTTCGAAACCCGTAGGAACAATGGTAAAGCCGTATCTTTCAGTATCAACACAGAGTAAATATTGTGGTCATTTGGTGTATTTACAATGCGTCTCACAGGGTAAAAGACATGTTATCACTCAGTTCGCAAAGATGCAACGAACTAACACACTACCTAATCATAATCACAAATCGAGTCAGATGTTTCAAAAACAAAATCTTTCACACAATTTCTGTTGTTTGGTAATCTGGTCCCTGGGAGCTCCTGGCGCAACAGCATGCATCCTGCTCAAAAGTGGGATGACCGAATTATAATTATTATTCATTTTATTTTTTTTATCTTTTTTATTTTTACCCCATCTGTGAAGTTTTCACACTGATATGTTATATATTTCACGATCATCCGTTTTGATATTAAGCCAGGAATTCATGATGGAACGCTAGGGAGGCACTAACCTAACGTTCGGTGGCTTCGTAACGAGAAGGGAAGGGGTAAAGGGGATGGACCTAAATAAGACTGGACGTGCGTGGCGGGATTCGAAACCCTGGGCCTCCGGCGCACCTCCCATGAGCAGGTGGCATACAACGAGAAGTTGCTGATCGGGCCATCGATTTCGTGCCCGTATGTCACTGGCGCGAATAACGCAAAATAACCTTAAAAACACGTTATTTCTCATATGTTCATAAATGTTTTGTTTTTTTTTTTACAATCTTTCCAGAAATTTTGTGTTTGTTTACAATATTTCAGAATGGTGTTTTGGTCTTTTACATTATTTCCATAATGTTGTGGTATTTTCTCAATATTTTGCATTTTCGTGCATACTTTGTGGTTTTTAGCATTTTTTACATTACATTCACGTATTTCGTGTTATTGTCAGTGTTTTTGAAAATATTTTACTTTTTTCAAAGTTTTGTGTTGCAGTATCTAATTTTACTATCTAAACACTAGGTCCTGTAAGTTTACAACTGATTCTTTCCAGCTGCCTATGTGTTTTCAATAGTATCATTAATTGTTTTTAAGCTAGCTTGTGTCGACTACACAGAATACCTTTGTACAATTTGATTCAAAGTATATATATATATGTGCTATGCAAGTAGAAAGTGTTAAATTTACTTTACCTTGTCATTGTTTATGCTTCTGAAATTCCCCTTGACAGCTCATGTGCTTTTGTTCATAAATAAGATTTTCAGTTTATTTCATGGTTTATGAACTGCAAGAGAGTGACATGTATTCACTGTTTTTTCCTGATAGATTTTAAACGCCATCCCGCTTCCTCTGACCTATCCTGTTCCACCGACTTCGTACAAGTACATGGTAATTGAATCCGGACCTGTGTCCATGTTTAGGCTTCCATGAGTTCAATGACCTCCAGTATTCATAAATGGAGTATTGGAGTGAGGTTCGAGGGGACGTGTGTGTGTGTGTGTGTGGAGGGTGTGTGGGTGTGTGTGTGTGTGTGTTTGTGTTGTTGTGTGTGTGTTGTTGTGTGTGTGTGTGTGGTGTGTGTGTTGTGGTGTTGGTGTGTGTGTGTGTGTGTGTGGGTGTGAGTGTCTGTGTGTCTTCGCGCGCGATTTGGCTGGACTGTACTGTGGTGTGTGCTTTTTGGTCCTGTTTTATTAGAAGTTTTCCATTGTTCAACGTGGCGTATTATATGAAAATCTTATGTTTTTAGGGGTGTTGTTTGGGTGAGCGCGCGTGTGTGAGTGCGTATGTGTGGTGCGGGGGCGATTTGCGTCCGTATGTTGTACTGTTGTGGCTGTCTGATTGTGGAATTGCCACTTTTTTGGTGCTCTCGGTCCTATCTTATTCAGTATTTGTTCGTGTACTTTTAACTTGCAATCTTTTAGTATATGTTATTTCTTATTAACTATTTTTTTTACAATTTCAAAAACTTAATTTTACAAAAAATTCAAAAAACGGAAAAAAGTAAAAGAATTAAAAAAATCATGATAAATGATAAAGAATATTAAAGGCCATCTCATTCCATGAAAAAATGGTTTTTAACTTAAACCGTTCTCGAGTTTATGAAGCGTTTTTTGTGAATTTGTGTACATTATTTTTTCGTACCTTTGGATACAATCTTGTTCATCATTCCTTGGAACCCCTGTTAATATTGGCAGCTTATGAAATATATAAATGCCTTGACACGGATTGTAACTATACCTTTCCTTTCCCCTCCCCCCTCCCCACCCCCTCCCAACCAGTGTTGAAATAATATGGTGCGAATTGCTCAAGTTGTGTCGTGATCATGCAAATTAAATGACTGGGGCGGGCACCAAATCTGCACAAATTGGTTTTCCAAAAATTTTGAACAGATTGTATCCTCACGGCCAAAAGCATGTACAGATTTTACAAAAAACGCTCATAACTACAAACGCTTTAAGTTAGAAGCATGATTTTTCAGTAGCATAATATTGACCAATTCCGCAAATGATCTATAACAGTTTTTGTAAATAAATCATATTTTCTGGGCATTACCCGCATTTATATTCAATGATTTTAAAATCTCATAAATTTTTAAAAGGAAACCTTATTTAAATAAACGTTACACTAAAAATGAGCATTAAATAGAACCAGCACATATATATTTACACACCCTACACGCTAAAGCGCATCCGACACACATGTGTCGTACGTGTATATATTTGTGCGCAATGTGGCGACTGGGGGTAATGCCGCAAAGGATGAATACACGCCTATAATGATGATACACAGAGCCACAGGAGAAAGGATCACAGACTGAACGTGATCACTCAATTGTATGTAAGATACCTTAATTTCTATAACTTTAATAATACTCGTTTTTTTCATAATGTATGCATTTTTGTGTGTATGGAAACAGGTGCGCTGTGTTAGTGTTGGGGGGGGGGGGGTTAGGCATGTATTCGAGAGCTGACGTGTCCCTATGCAGATCTCAGAAGACCAAACTCATTGTGAAAGCAGTCGAAATTTAAAACTCTCAAATGGATTTAGAAAATTCGTGTATCTTAAATTCTTAAGAGTGATTTGGTTGAACCCAAAAAATAACACAATATGGATTCGAAAGTAAGAACTTCAGTGAAGCAATGGTTTAACCATGGTTTGGCTACTACAACACTTACCAACATGTATGTGTTTCATTTGTATACTTAAGCCCTATTAAAAAATGGCTATCGATCCAGAGATCATTCTGGGGTAACCAGCGGTGTAACAAGAAAGAATTAACATATATCTTATGATTCCTTTTTACTTTTCTGTAGACCGCTGCAATTGCATCTATTTCGAGTCTATTTGACATCTTCCGAGTTATTACTCTCTATTATGTCGTGTTAACCGGTTTTGACCGAAAGCTTAGCATCATAAAGCTTGAAGTGGGTCATTTAAACTGACGTTTAAGAATGACAGAATCGGCAAGAGAAAGCATAAGAATCTTCTATGGTCCTTTCATATCATCATGGACATAATAGAGAGAAGGACAACCAACGCGAAAACCAAGGGGGTGAAGCCCATTCAAAACCAGTCGTCCGTGCTGGGCGCTGACATTTTGAATATTGCACGGAATAATTATTAGTTTGGGTGCTTGTATACACACATATATCAATTCGATACAAACAATCCGGCAAAATATCAGTTGTTGGATGTTGGGTGCTATTGGGTGGTTAAATTTTGTCCTACCCATGGCCACACAACGAATGAAATGATACGTCAGTCGTCTTGATTTAAATAAATCGCCTCAATGAATACATCTTTTCACCTAAGCGCGCATTGCATTATGGGAAAAAAGAGTATCTGAGCACAATGATCCAGGTGCACTATTATTACACCTGGCCACCTCTAACACATACATCAATTTGTATAATCACTACCGATTAGTGTATATGCAAACCGGCACCCACAGTATGTGGAAGAAGCGGAGGCAGCCATTGCTTTCTATTGTTGGTACTCTATGTTTTCTTTGTGGTCGGCAAAACATGCGAGACGATGAATTTCTAAAGATGACGTAACGGTTTGCCTCTCTATCTATATAGAACCTCTTTGGCGAAAACCACCAATTACCTAATTCGATTACCCATTCATCTCGACAAAAGCTAGGCACTCGATGTGTATTCATGTGCATACACCGTTTGTGATCTATATCTATTTGCCGCGGTCGATTCAGTGACTACGGGAAAAGCTGTCCACAAAACTTTGTAATTTGACCGGATGTTGTGACCCCTGACTGTAGGGGTTTTTGGAAAATGCACAGTACATTCAATTTCCATCTTTTTTGGCAAGTTGTTGTCACAAAATAGAGGAGAATTTTGTTCAGAAAATACCGAAAACCCCATCAAAATCCGTCATTCCTTTGTGGAGCTACGACTGTATAAAATAAGCTTGCATTTTGGGTGATTTTGTGACCCGTAATTGTTAAAAATCTTGTGAAAATAATATGAAAATGTTCCGATCAATTCCGACTCTTGAGAAACGGCGTTATGAAAGTTCAATGTACCTTGAAACAATGTATAACTTCTGTGAAACTGGTGCACAAGCGCGCCCAACACGTGGAATTGTACATCGAAAAATACCACAGAATTGTAATTTTAACTTCGGTTATGGTGAATTTGTTGTACAGCAAGTGGCGGTTTGATAGCCGATACCATTGTCGAAACTGATTCCAAAGTCAGTTTCATCGAAATATGAATGTGAAAGTCATCTTTATACCGAATTAATGTATAAATATAAAGTAATTAAACCCTCGGTCTTCCGAAGGGGGGTGTTAACGCTCTCTTCTATTCTTTTCGCCCAACCAAAACCCGGTGTCACATGAGTTAATGTATTGACATATTTCTGGCTCCGGGTCATGACACCCACACCCCCCATTATAAAAACACTACCGGGGATAGGAAAGGTAAAGGGTGATCCCAATAGTGAATGGATAGGGGTGTGGGCAAGCACCCCCCCCCCCCCATAGGCGTTAATCCAGGGGGGGATGGGGGGAGTAATCTTCTCCCCTAATAATTTGATGAGGGGATGGTCAATCATCATCCCCAATGTTGCTAACCATTCAACCTGTTTTGACCCAAAATAAACTCATATTTTACCATAATAGTGTAAAAATGGTAAATATTACGCGCGCATTGCGCGCATTGGTTCATTTACATTTAGATTTAATGATTTAGCTTCTAAATGGCACATTTTTAGCGCGCTAGTAATGATCTTTACAGCAAACCTCATTTCATCACTAAATTTTCATCAACCATACCCCAATGTCAAAAAGAAATTTACGCCACGACACAGGATATCACAGACATTTGATTTTAGTTGCATAGATAGCAGGTCCTCTTCGTTCCTGATACCAAAATGAGTAGCAACATATTAACATGGTTCATACTGACGTCATAATGTCTCACATGATGGAAAATGTTTAAGTTTTACTAATACTTTATTTTGAGCCAGTAAATTTGCAAAATATCAATGTTTCTTCCTTTATGCAGTATTTTTAAACACTTAATTTACCTTATGCGTCATAGTGAAGTCATCGTTCAGTTTCTAAGTTGATACAATGGAAAGAGTAAAAGTTAATATTCTAAGCTATTACTGTAGGTACCAAATTTATAGGAATTTGGAGGTTCCAATAAATTGGGAAAAATTAAGCGAAGGCAGTAAGCCCTCCTGATGAGGGGTGATTATCGCATATCTTAAGCCGGTAAATGGTGAATCAATAACAACAGGCGGCAACGTGATAGGGTCTTTGAAAACTAGGTGTGGTTGGTCCTTCCTCTTACTTACGTCCATGATATCATCCAGGAGTGCATGGTTTTGGGTGTATAATACGTATAATAGGGCTGTTTTGTAATTAGAGTGTATCGGTGAGCATGGCTACAGAGCGCATTATAGCTCTGTAGCCATGGCGCGTATGGTTTCAAAGGTATTATGTTGATAGAGATTACTTTTTTGCAGGGGAAGTTTCTGGAGTTTTGAGTATGCAAAGGTACATTAACAGAAGCATGATTGATGTGAACTTCATATTTTTTTTCTTAATTATCTGATATTACTAATCTTTGAACAAGGTTTAAGAGATGATTTTAATGTACACTGGGGACCGAGACTGGCATAGTAATGATGTAGCAGTTTCACAAATTGCCGTTTGGAACCCCAATGCCCAAACGAAGAAGATCGGTCATACCTTCCGTACAGGAAACCACAGGTTATAGTCTCCCATCTTGATCGATTACGCTGTCACAACAGAGATACAGAAATGCTGCTGCTTGGCCGTATTGGTAGTTACAAAGGTAACGAGATGAATAGTTTGGTGTCACGTGTCAGGGGATTACCCCCCCCCCCCCAAAACGGTCACGTGTCAGGGATTCAAGTATCAGGTTTGCTCTTCGGACTCTCTTTCTTTTGTCCTGTTCATTTGATTTTGGGGGGGCGACTGAGATATATAAATCCGACTATGATTAATCAAGGTCTGTACATGACCCTCTCTCCCCAAAGTGCTATTATTTTCTTTCCCAAAAGACACCGTTTATTATGTCTAAAACAGTACAAAATTTACCTTTTCCCTACTGATTCAAAAAACCGACGTCGAGAAGATAACGGTTGTTTTTTTCCAATGTTAGGGATACGTCGTTCATTTTAATCTGAATGGGTCCCACGAAGCAAATAAAAAACCCAATCAAGCGGGACGTCATCAATATTTATTTTTCCCAAAAAGTGGTGTTATTCCCATAATAATATTACTTTTTAAGATTCAACATCTGTATATTGTTCTTTAATAATTTAATATTCAATGGTCCACGCCATGAAGTGGAAAAAGATGGGTCCATCAAAGTCTACAATTAAAACATAGTCAGCCGGCTAAATCCCCTATAGACCATCAGCCAGAAGGTTTGGTAGACGAACGAGATACCAATATCTGACACTGGGAAAATTCAGAGAAAAAATATAACTTTTGCAAATATGAAAGTTCTGCCGGGGACCCGTTGTTGCGTGTAGACAAGGAGAGGGGTAACGTATCTAATGGGAGGGTCAAATGTTTGAAACTGCTCTAAATCTAATATAATATCGCTCAAATTATTCTTAGGTAAGCAGGAGTAAAACAAAGTCAATTGGGTCACACGCGCGTGGTGCTTTCTTTCCAAGATATTGGGAAAAAATAGGCTAAACGGTTCATTGTTTATTCAAGAAAGTCAACCCGTTGCAATACCCAGATTGTTTGTAAAAATATGTTTTATTATGTAAAATGATACTGAATCCAAATATGAAATGCTTTTGCACTTTGGGATCTCCTGTTGTTATAATTGAAGGGTACAAAATCCCTGTAGGACTCTATGGGGACGGGGACATTATTATACCCCTTCCTTATGAAAGGGAACCAACCCTTTTTTATGCAAAATAAAAAGAATTTTTGAACACTATCATTAAGTGTTTTTTATATTGTTTACAAAAATATTGGTGATTACAATGTTGAACCTTCTTGAATAAACAAATGCCCTTTTTGCCTATTTTCCCAAATATTTGGAAAGGAAGCCACCACCACATGTGGACCCAATGACTTTTTACGCATGGTAACATAAGGAATAATTTGAGCTATATTTCATGTAGATTTAGAGCAGTTCAAATCTATTTGACCCCCTAGAAACGTTACCCCTCTCCCGGGGCTACACGCAACAACGGGACCCCGGCAGACTCCATATTTTCAAAGTTATTTTTATCTGAATTTGCTCGTATTCAGCTATTGGTATCTCATTCGTGTCTAACCAAAAACCCTTCTGGCTGACGGTCTACCGTGGCTGAATGAGCAGACGGATACCGTGTTAGTTTAGCAGGCTTAAAGCACTGCCGCGGCTGCGGGGGGTTATGCGTCGAGTTGTTACTCTGGTCTAGAGGCAGCTACTCTGCTATAATCCATTGTTTATGGGTTCGAATCCCTCTTCATCGTGAAAAATATACTTTTTAACTCTTTTTTCTTGGAACATAATGTTATGTTCGAAAAGGTAATGTCTGCAGGTTGAGGATATATATATATATATATATATAATATATACGGCTGTCCCAAAAAATATGTTAAACTCTGAACACAGGCATTGTAAATAAATAAAAGTTACGCATGGGTCTTGTTTGGTATGCTCTTAAAGTAGCTAAATAAAGATTTTTATTTGCCGTTTGTTCATTTCAATGCGAGATGCAGAACAAAAATATGCTTCGTCAAAAAAGAGTTACAAATCGGATTTGTCCGATTTGCAGTGGTTACATTTGTAAGGTTGCGGGAAACACGATTTTGTCACATATTCAATATTGGGTTATTGATGTGTTATTGATTGGAACGACACCTATTGCACATATTGGCAATCCATTTTGGAACTTCATTCTTGTTCACTAAAGTGTTGATTATGTCTTTATATGACCGCAATAACTTATGATTTTCAAATTTTAATCAGTCAGTTGACTTTATTAGCAGAGTTAGCCCTATTCAAATCGTCAAAAATACCCAGAATGTTAAACCAAAACCACAAGTAAACCAAACAACCAGACGATTTATTTATTGATCCCAAGAATGATGATTCTATAGGCAGAATAAACACAAAAACACGAAAGTAAACAAAAAAGGAAAGAGAAAACTTCTGATAATAAGCTACAATGGCCTAATAAAGCAGCATTAATTGGTATAAAGACACAGGGGCAGCGCCATACAGATCCACGAAAGAGAAAAGCAAGAAAATCAAGCCAACATTTCTCTTTTTAGAATAGCAGTTGTGGTAGACACAACGATGAACGTTTGGTTTTTAAACACAGGTGCAGGAATCTCGAGGTCTTTCTTAAAAAGAAAAACACTGCAAAAAATCTATTTTTTTCTTTTTAAGATTGAAAAAAGATGGCTATGAGCCAAATGTTATTCATGTTGCATCAGCATTTCAAGTGTCCTCATGCATTTCAAGGCAGAAATCGGACCAAGTTGATTTTGCCCTCTTCATATTTATAAGGCATATCTTTTGTTTTAGTTATCGGATTGGAATGAAATAAAAGGGCATATTAAAGCTTATTTTATTAGCTTTAAAGGGATACCAAACAAGACCCATGGTACTTCTTTTCTTTTTATCAAAATGTCGTCGTCCGATTGTTAAAATTTTGGGACAGCCTGTAGATAGATATCTATCCTATATATATAGTGAGAAATTGGAGCTTACTTTACCTCTTGTGAATTAACTGCCATGAAGAAATAAATACATCAATATGTGAGAAGTGATGATAGCGCGGACGTAGCATTAGTAATCGCAAAAGGAACTTGCTGTGGATGGGGACCGAAACCCACAACCTTCCGTTTTTAGATCTCGGATGCAAGTGATTAGCGCATCCGAGAACTAAACGACGGTTGTGGGTTAGAGTCCATCCACAGCAAGTTCATGTTGCGATTACTAATGCTACGTCCGCGCTGGCATCAAGGTCTCATGAGAGATAGATATATAGTATATAGTAGATATAGTATATATATGCGATATAGATATATATATAATTATATATACTAATATACAAACAATAAGGATCACCTTCTAACCGCGGACACACAGGAAACGGGGACGTCCGGGGTAGAAACGTTGTGATGTTCTTTTTCGGTGGTACTGATTAGTGCACTGTTCAATGATCTTCCACCATTTTGAGTCCGCTATTTGACGGATACATGCCGGTTGGTGTACAAGTTGCAATGCATCGTGTGCATGTGATGTCGCTCTGAATATTACTTTCTAAATAGCGACGGCTACGGCCACAATACTGAATGTCCCCAGTTTGATAGGGGGAATCTTAACACCATACAAACTTTTTAGGACATCAGAGAATTCATTTTTTATTATTATTATGAAACTTGATGCCAAAATAGTATATCTTCGTTAAAAATATTATGTTGCAAAATAAAGATAAATAAACATGTCCGCGTTCTCCAGTATAAACTCAAAGTTCGCATTTGCCGGGTGTTTACAAGATGTGTTTGTGTTTGGTGGTGTGTGTGTGGTGTGTGTGTGGTGTGTGGGTGTGTGCGTGTGTGTGTGTGTGTGTGGGTGTGTGTGTGTGTTGTGTGAGGCCCCTGTCACTTAGGTCGATAAAGTAAATTTAAAAACAAAGAAAATTCTATAAAATAACCTTTAAAAAACACAGAACATTCTATAAAATAACATTAAAAACAGAAAATTCTATAAAAGATTCTTAAAAACTGGAAAATATATCAAACTACCTTAAAACCGGAAAAATTCTAAAAACAATCTTAAAAAACGGGAATGCATTAGAATAACCTTTAAAAACCAGAAATTCCATAAAATGACCTAAATAACGGGAAATTCCATAAATAACCGTTAAAACATGGGAAATTCGATAAATTCCAAAAAAAAGAAAATAGGCATAAAATCACCTTATAAAACAGCAAATTCCATAAAATAACATTAAAAAAATGAATATTCCATTACATAACAATCCAAAAATAAACTTTCTAAAATTATACCTTTCAAAATTGAAAATTTCCTTAAAGGGATAGCAGCGATAATGCGAAAAAATGGTGTAAATTCATTTTTTTAACTTATAAATCAGGATAAGTGTGTACAATTCCTATAACTGCTTTAAATGTAAAACAAAACACCAAATGTGAAAAAAGGGCGTATTTTGAGGCAATTTGTCAAACCCGTCTCCCACCAATAGACATACAGCAACAGCGAAGGCTTCTCCAATCTACGCTAAACAGCTGATTGTGGTTTAACCCAGTACAGAATCAACAAAGATCATATGTTTGAGTCACACCTTGTATTGATCATGATGCGCAATATCCCGCTGAAAATCTGTATATTCACCGGGAAAGGCTTTTTCGATCTCAAGTGGGATTTAGATACGCACGTATAGAAATTACAGATCGGATACAAGTACTGCTTGTCTTTAATTAATACACGGATTTTCAAACCACCCCTGCAGGTTATGTTCGCATATGTCCATGCCAGTAACACAATATATAAAAATATTACTTTTGATGATTTTTTGCGATGTTTTCGGATTAGCAATCGCTGCTAATCCCCTTAAATAACCGTTAAACCAGAAATTGCCTAAATTTTAACGATGGAAAATTGAAAATCAGCTTAATGAGTACATTTCAGCCGCTCAGCACACCGGGGTGTTGATGGAGACTTTGATGGACAAATTAACCGACAGTGGAAATAACCATTTTTTTTTGGGGGGGGGGGGGCAAGGGGTGGGGGCACATATATTTTCTGGGGGGAAAGCATAGTTTTGAGGATACAATTTGTGTTTCTCAAATTGCACTGGATCGGGTGTAGAACACCGTACCGAAGAAGGTTTCGAAGGTTTTATTGGACAACCCAGCACGAAAGAAAACCGCAAACCCTTGTTTTGAAAACTACAATCTTGTTCAAAATTTTGGTTGGAACCTTTGTGCAGATTTGGTTCCCGCCGCCATCATTTTCAATGTTGCATGAGCACGACAAACTTGAGCCAATCTCGCACATATTATTTTCAACACTGAATGGGAGGTGGGGAAGGGGAAAAGAAGTTATAGTTTACAAGCGTTTCAAACCATTATCTCTTCATAGCTGCCAATATTACCAGGTGTTTCCAAGGACTTATGAACACTTGCTAAATCATAATTGTCCCTACAGGAAACAATGCTTTGAATTTCTGACGGCGTAGCTGGCTTATTCACTTCAGGTGTGATCTAATACATAGATAAGCATCCAAATATGCAAAAAACCTTAGTTCAAAAAATAGGGCGCTTCTCTCGGAATGTCCCATGTCCCTATTTTAAAACGTTTAGTTTAATAGTATAGGCCTATGTTGTTTTCACTTAAAGTGTGGTCCTGTGCAGAAAATTACTAATTTCACAAGGTTGGGACCAGGAGGGGGGAGGGGCCAAGATTCTCCACAAGGGGGACGCTCCCCCTTCTGGTTATGCCACTGATTGACGATTTTCATTTGGTAACATGGAAATAGACATGGTGCGTATGACCAAATTAACAAGCTGCATAACAAATTCCCTTAGTCCATTCAAGGGAGAAGATCAAAACCCGTGTAAAATTACGATGAATTATTAACATTAATAACCGTCTGTTCCCCACATAAACTTGCTATTTTCTTAAAAATGAATAAATGTCACATCAATTTCTCTTTCATAATATCATACCAATTGATATGTATAGACTTCCGCAAACCGTTAACTAAGATATTACAATGGGCCCCCCGGGGTATGCGAGCCATTATTATAGCCAGGTGTTATCACGCCACGATTCGTAGTCGAGTTGGAGTAACAAAATATCCGTCCTCTTTCACAATAACTAACCAGTTTACATTATGATACAAGTCGTTGACCCTAAGTTTTTCTTCTGAAAGGGCGTAAATTGAATATAAATGAAAGTAAAGGTGCACGAGAGGATTTCACAATCGGGTGTCCCTAAAAATCAAAAGTACGATTTTTCCTTTGAGTAAAGCTTTCCATCAAATATATCCCTATCCTCAAAGGATTAAGCTGAAAATGTTGTTTCTTTGGTACGAAAAAAAATTGTGAAATTTTCTAATTTCGTATAGGGCAAATACATGAACTTCAGCCTATTTTTTATAGTGAACTATAAGCAAAATCAAAATCGCCTTTTTCTCTTTTTAAGACATTTCTGGTACCAAATAAAATGTAAGAAATTTATTTAAGTGTATAATCTATATGAAATTACTCTTATTACACAATATTGAGTGGCCGCAAAAATCTCTCGTTGCACCTTTAAGCAATAAGTTACGGATTTTATTCTCAACAAAGTGTTAGGTCAAAGCTTGCCCACAACATTCTGGAAGGAAGTTTGGTTGTGCGTCTTTCATTCCTTTTCGAATAAATGATTGAAAAACATGGACCAAGTTATTGAACACGCACTATAATGAGGCTCAAGATTTTATTTATTTGCGAATGAGATAAGTTTTTTTGCGCTTAAC
>JAMKCH010037178.1:0-15032 GCA_023653785.1 Ophioderma brevispina | reverse complement strand
AATTTTCAAGCCTATAGCTCTTTTAGTTTTCTCGTACTTCCAATTTTATTGAACAGCAGTATTTTTTTCGCGCACTGTAAAAATCAAGGGGTAGGGGAAACATTTTTGTATTTTTGGAATTATTCCTATACCTGAAATGAACAAGTCAGGTATCAATTTGAAGCTCATGAAATTCTGCATAAACTGACAGGTAAATCATCACTGTAGACCCTTCCTTTCCAGTGATGTGATTGTACAAAGCGAAATTTTTGTTTGCAAGTGCCAAATTTTGAATGTCGTTTGTCACGGGACATGTCAAATTTGAATGGTTCTGGTGTAAAAATTATGAAATAATTTATAAAACAAATATTTGAATCCATAAGTTAGTACCTTTAATTGATATATTAATATTATAAAGGGTCATATATATATATATTGTAGACTCTGCAAGTATTCAAAGTTGGTAGGTGAAAATTTTTGTCACCCGAAAAGTGTGATTTTCGGACAAAATCGGCCACAAATCAATATTTTGTAGCAAAACGGTGTATGATACAGTGTTTTCGATTAAAAATTCATAATCTACGAACAATTTTACCCTAGAAATGACATCTTAAAAATTAAACATGGTTATTTTTGCTCTGATATGATTTTTTTTCGCACTTTGGCACTAAAACCTCAGTCAATTCTGAAACCATGTCATATAGGTTTGTCAAAGGGGACATGATTATTGATAAAGAAATTTTTTTTTAAACCTCTGAAGATAATTAATGCCTTTCTCACGGTGTCTCTGATTGGCTCACTGCATGATATACTCATCTGAGAGACCTTCTCTATGCCCCTACAAGATTGTCTTACCATGCCTCTGATTGTCTAACTATATATCATATAACCCTTTGAATAACCAATCAAATGGGCTGGTAGTTTCATTCTATGAGATTTTGGTCCTGGAGCATAAGTAATCTGGAGAAATATTCAAAGTCAAAATGGTCCTGGAGCGGTATTTGACTTAGAATATTTTTCCACTGCTCCAGGAGCATATTTGCCATATGGTCCTGGACCATTTGTGTATTCACGTTTGCTCCAGGAGCATATTCAGCAAATTCAAATATGCTCCTGGACCATTTTTGTATTTATGCTCCAGGACCATATGGCAAATATGGTCCATGACCATATTTGACTTAGAATATTTTTACAGATTATTTATGCTCCAGGACCCTATGCTCCTGGACCATATGGTCTTAGAGCATATTTTCGGGCCAAAATCTCATAGAAGCGCTAATTTCCAGGTGACTAAATGTTAACAAATAATCAGTCCTAAAGACATCAATCTCATTTTTTTTTCAGTGGATGAGACATGACTCGAGCCTTTGTCCCTTATCTTGACGTAATGTGTTGGAGAAGAAATATCTTACAATTTTGATAGGTATTTTAAAAAAAAGGTACTTAAAAAATCAAAAGAACTTAAACAACAAAACAAAAATCCTGATTTTTCTCACAAAAACCTGTTACCCCAGTCCTTGTCCTTGAACCATCTTGATGTAAAGTGTTGGGGATGAAAGTTCTTACAATTTTGAAAGCCATTTAAAAACATTACTAAAAAATCAAAAGAACAGAAAAAACAAAACAACAAAATATTTTTCTCACCAAAAACCACACCATATTCAGGGCCGTACGTAGGATTTATTTTGGGGGTGCCTAACCCCCCTAAAATGGTCCTTTTTTGGACTTTTTGAACATCTCATCACCAAAAAGTAAACTTTCTTGTCAAAATTTCTCTAAATTTTGGACTTTTTTTATCAAACAATTCAGCAAAAAGTGGACATTTGCCCCTTTTGTGGAATGGGGGCACACCTCCTTACGTACGGGCCTGCCATCTTAAAACTGGGGTCCTATCTAAGACAGTAACTCGGGCAAGCAGTAATTTTCACACACCTAAATTTATCCTGTTTTATGTACACCCTGAGTTAACCATTACACCCCACAACAACAACAATAATCAAATAAAAAACTTCATGCCAGTTGGCCACATGTTAACAATACAATTAATTCCCCAAAATAGTTTTTCGTCAGCATAACTTAAGAAAAAAGAAAAATCTAGGTCATAAACAAGATCTGAAAGAAGCCCTACATGGGCGTAAATTTACAAATCTGTAATAGGAGAAGAGATGAGGTGGTAAACATTGGAAATAGCAGTAGTGAGTTGAACTGTGTGCCAACAACGACACAATTAATTTTTAGAATGTATGGGGTTATGTGGAAGCATTCCCACTCTTTAATTTTCACATGGCTTTCTAACGATGGCCCTGACTTGTAATTTTGAACAGCTACTAGACCCTATTAAATGACCTCACATAAAGCCCCAAGTTTTCCGCATTGCGGAAAAAAAAAAACCAGAAAGAATGTGACATTTTAAATTGGAAAATTTTGGGCCTTAAGGAATGCACCCATTCAGCCTGTTTTTTGCCACCCTATCCTGGGTTGTGAAGCCCCGAAGATTTGGGGTCTTTTACAATAGAGGAATATAATGAAGGCAACCACAAAACAGTTTTTTGACTCGATTTTCAAGAACTTACAACAAATACCGTACCATAACAAGTACTGATTTTAATATTTTGACAAACAGTGAATATATTGGAACAGTTTTGTTTCGTGAGG
Source organism: Ophioderma brevispina (assembly GCA_023653785.1). Classification (NCBI taxonomy): domain Eukaryota; kingdom Metazoa; phylum Echinodermata; class Ophiuroidea; order Amphilepidida; family Ophiodermatidae; genus Ophioderma; species Ophioderma brevispina. Next base: position 12,398 of record JAMKCH010037178.1, on the reverse strand, counting down.
TTTTAACCAAAAGTGTATGGAGTTTTCGCATTGGTGCACGTTGTACGGCAGAAATTCTGCGATACTACACGGCCGGACCAAAATCAATATTGAACTAGAAGGCTTACTCTCTCATTCAGTCAGAATGCAACTCTTGGTATGGGCTTTTGCGGCTTTGGGGCATTCTTTTTTCACACGTGACGGTGTAATGAAAGAGTAGACCTAGGACAACAACAATGCAAATTTTAAAAAAACTTTCAAAATTATCAGACTTGCACAATACTGATCGAAAAAACATGCACAGATACTTTTTGTGCCAAACTGTATCATCACATCGCCCACTTTCACCTGTAATTCTGTCCATGAATCTACATAAAAGTCTTGTCTCAGGGGAAGCGCAAAAATTATTCATGGCCAAGAGCCAAGTATTCCTACTTGACAGTATTTTCCTTCAAGGTTTTATTCATTAGAAGGAGCAGAGGAATGTGTGTTTCATTCACACTGCATTAGCTTCACTGAAAGTCACAAGAATGCCATATATTCCCACCAATTGTGAGATGTCTTTCACAAGTGAGAAATGAAAACATGTGTTGTATTCCAGAGCAAGGTATAAAAGTGTCACAATGTGATAAGAGTTAAAAAGCACCTCAATCTGAGTGAATATTTGAGTTTGATGCGGCCAGTACAATTTTTTAAATGAAATTCATTTGTTGAATGCCCCCAACATATAATTTGGATCCCCCTAATCCTTGTTTAATCCCATATGCGCAGTTTCTGACCACCACCCATGATCCAGGAGCAGGTCTCCCTCACCAACCTAAAGGGCAGCTATATTTTTTCTTCTTTTTTGGACTTAAGAATTTTCCCTCTAACCTGAAAACAATAATGCCAATTTTTATATATAGGAAAAGCATGACAGTAGCAAGATTCCAAAACCCAAAGACCACTGTATCATGAGGTTAGCTACTTAACCACAAGACCAGCAAGGGTTGGTGTGCCAGATGTTGCAATTATAATCCGTGATAACATTACGAATATAATCGATTATGCTTTTTGATCAGCAATCAATGTAATAAATAGCTCCGCTCTGGATTGATGGTTTGACCACAACCATGCTCCAGGAGCATGAGTGCTGGTCAAAAATCTCACACTTGCGTTTATCCCTGTCATATCAGAGTTATTAAAGAAAAATAAAACAAAAGTTGTTTTTGAAAAATTCAAAAAAGCAAAAAATAAATGCATTTTTTTGTGTATAGGTGAATATCATGCTCATGTATGACCTCCAAAATGTTACCCTACAGCATTGTACCATGTATTTCATTCCGTAACAAACACACCATCTAAAGTGCTTTTGGGCGTTGATTTTGACCCTTAAACAAGTTGCAAATTTCCTCTATAATTTAGAAACCATTTTCATTTCAATTACATGAAAGAAAATATACTATCATACACTAATGTACAAAATGTTTGGCCTGCTCTAATACCAACACATGGGAGAGACGAGTATCAATTTCTTATTTACTAATTCTGTTTGCATTTCCCGATTAACGAGCGGTGAATTAAGTATAGACTAGTAAATCCACACTGGGCTGAAGAGATGACTCAGGTGCCTATTTTATCGCAGCAGTGATTTTGGTTTTTACCCTCTCCATATGTGGGTGCATTAAAGTTAGTTTTAAGGAATGAGAACGCGGTCTCTCTCTTCCTCCCTTATGACATCATTCTCTCAAGAGTAAAAAAAGCAACACCAAAAAATTATTCACTTTCACGTCCAGCAATAAGTTGTACTGGCCATCAACTTAAAGGCCGGTCACAGGCACATGTTCCAGTAAAATAAAAAAGTCCTCAAAATTGCTGAAATTCATAATATGGGCTGCATGAGAAAAATACAACCGAGTATTATATAATGACCACCTACTGAACATGACTTTTTTATGCAGGGATTTGTAAATGGTGGCATATCCCATTGATTCCTGAATATTAATCCGGCACCTTGCCAACCAGCGCCACAAAGGCTGGAGCTGCGACGTTAAACTTATGTGGGAATCGTCTAAACGAAAGGCTACAGAAGGAATTAAAGGGGTATATCCCCTAGCCAAAAAATGTGGTATTTTTTTTTATGCTGAACATAAATCACCCAAGCCATAAATGTAAAATAAAAAAAAAATACATGTCAGATTTTTTTTATTTTATTAGCCAAATTTTCAGAATTCATCCGAAATTTCCTGAAGTCTTACTTCCCTGTTTATAATGTTATCATTGCTAAAGGTTCTTGGTTAGTAATTATGACATGTAATTTCTGAAACAAATGGCACGCACACGGCCTGTGAATTGCAGTTGAATCCTGTGTTCAAGTTTGCACATACTTCCGTGTTTACACGAGGGTAGCCAGGACTTTTGTTTCAGAATTACTGGATGAACACTGTATAAAAACAAAGAGCTAAAAAGCGAAGGAAATAGAAATATTCATTTAATTAAGATATGGACATTTTTTCCAAAACCATGATTTTAACAGATTTTGGGAAAAATCCATGGGAGTTATGAACACCCACAAGCAGGCAAAACATGTTAAAAGTTACATCAGCTTTCATAATCTGCAGAAAAATGGAAAATATGATGTAGGGTTTGCAATTGAAAATTCCCCCCCCCCCCCCCAACATGTAAAAAAATATGAAAAAAACCTGAATTTGTTGATTTTACATATATCTTACAGCTAAAACCATCACAAATCATGCAAAATGTTAGATAAACTCTGGTTCATTGGTTTTCACTTTTTGCTTTATTATTGGCCCATCTGAAAAAAAATTCCAGCCCAATTAATTACATTTGAGCCATCCATGGGACCCACCTTAAAAAATCCAGAACAGTTAACTCACAAATAGGTCAAACGGGCCTATCCACAGAAGTAATATAGTAAAAGCTTCAATTTGTATTTAATTAATGTGGCACTAAGCCGACGCAGTAATCTGTACAGCTGGTCAGTGATTGGTTTTTGTTCCTGGTAAATAAAAAATATGCTTTTAATATTTGTTTTGTGTATCTGAAAGGAAATTGACCGAGATCAAATTAATTTGTAGTTTTATTTCTATCTCTGAAAAATGTGTGGGGAAGGTGGTAATCGGTTGAGTTAATGATGTTAACGTTTTTTACAGCTGAGGGCCATGGTTTCACTGCTGTTACAAACGGTAACATGAAGGGAATCATGCAAATCAGCGGCCAATTTTCCATGATAATAAAAATTTGTAATGTATGAAAAAAATTGGACACATCTCATATAAATTGCAAAATGTCATGTTCCATAAATATTTAGTGGAAAAAAAGGGTGATTAAATGTCATTTGCCTGAAAGCCTTAGCACTATGCATTCTTGTTGTTTCCTTGTGTTTGCTGTCTTGTTGGTGATTTTTTAGAAAAAGACTACAAATATGCTTGTGGGAAGATTTCTTGTTTTATTTAACAAAGAATACTGAAACCAATGAGCTAGGCTAAAAATGCAAAAAGTCCAAAAAAGATGCGATGACATCATCGTCCGCACACACACAAGGGCACGAAATTGCTGGCCGGGCCAACACACCATCGTGGTGTGCCATCCTGGTCATATGGGACTCGGGCGCCGGGGCCACTGGTTCGAAGCCCACCCGATAGTTCAGTATTCGTTTTGCTTATCCCTTTATCCTTCCTACTGAAGAAGAGGCTAAAAGCAAGAATGGTGTTAAAGAGCATGAGGAAGATTGCAAGAAAAAAAAAAAAAAAAAAAAAAAAGCGCCCCCAATTTTTTCGACCCGGTTTTTTTGCCTATTGGAATGCGTTCCAATGTTTAGCTCGCACCTGAAGTGAATAAGCCAAATACGCCGTCTTTATGTAATAATATGATGATTTAGTACAAAAGCACGGTGTTCTTGTGGCAATTAGTAGTCAGGCGAGTTCAAACCAAGGTTTGTGTTTCTTTTGTACTTGATGTCCAATAAACCTTAGGAAGGTTTTGCGTAGGGGTCTACAACGATTTATGCAATGAGAGAAATTGTATCCTAAAAAAACCTTCCTACGTCACTTTAAGGTTATGACATCCAATTTTTCCTTTAAAATTGAAAGGAATAGTTATTTAGCACTTACATAAAATAAAACTCGCTGTGGGTGTTCAGTGTGGGGTGTGGCATTACTACTCATCACATGTTGCGAGGGTACATGCCATCTAACCTCCAGCTGCATCAGCTTGTGATGTTACAGCCAAGATTAAGTACTTTGACTTCCTTGATATAAACTGTTTTAAAGCTTTTAACACTTACCCTACCAATAAGTGTCTTACCAGGGACCCCAATTCAGTCATACTTGTTATGCAAGCTATACTGTAAAATACTTTAAAAGGAAAACACGAGTACAGTATTATGGAAATAGCCAAATTAGGATTCCCAAAGGATTAAATGCTCCAATTTCAAACTGTTTCCCCGTGTCTCTTATTTTGTGCTGCTAAATTAATTACCAACCTGTTAAAAGGGGTTAAATAATTCCACCTACTATTTGAATAGGATTAAAAACTTCCAGGGGGGAAAAAAACTGAATAGAATCTTATATGAGGACAAACAGAGATAAAGCATTACACCTCTTACCTGATAGGGAGTATTGATCATAGGCCACTACTGAAACCATAATGTTACAAAAAATAAAAAATATAAATACAAACAACATCTAATAAAGCAACATTTTGATAAGGTTCAACTAAAGTCAAAGAATGCAAAAGATTTGGTATTTTTTTTCACAATAACCATGTCAAAAAGGTAACAAAAAAACATCCAAACCAAAAGAATAAACAACATATTTAGTAAGGGTGAGTAACAAATAAATAAATTCACATTCCCTCCTACTTTTCTTGTTTGAAGGCACATCAATTTTATATTTTTTTCTCAATTTAGTTATAACTTGTTTATGCTATGTTCTGTAACTTGAAGTTGCTTTCTAGGAAACTGATACAAGAATCGCTTTTGGAACCATTTGTGAGTCAATTAAATGAGTCTACTTTAAAAGCAAGAAAATAAAATAAAAAATTATTCCCCATCCAGGGCCCTCATTTCTTACTATTCATTTGCAATGTAATAAGGGCATTTACACTAATTTTTCATTAAAAAAAATAAAAAAATAAAAGACCCTCTTCGTTTATTTTTGTGTGTGAAACCTCTTTTCAGTTTTACCAAGGAAGTGGTTTTACTTAGCCTCCAATTAGTCATTTAACACAATTAATGCAATTATGGTTACCCAGTTCATCAACTGACTAGGGTACTTATTCACCTGTCCTTTTATTAACAATACACACCGCATTTGCAACATAAACACATGTAATCTCCTACAGAGCAACTTCCTCTATTTAGCCAGCAAAATGAGGAGAAAATATTAACAACAACATATGGTTTCATAATTGGTTCAAACTTATGCATATCCTGACTCTACATCTAAAACAATCACTAGTCCCTGTGACATGCGGTTTGTAGAATCCTCAGGGCGCTCACTGTGGGGTAAAGTTTTAACAATGTTTGCTTCTATGCTAGATTCTAACATGCTTTCCAATGAATGTGCATGACAGCCATTTTTGTCACTTTCTACACACATCCTGGTTGTATTTCAGTATGATTATGATAAAAAGACACAGCAAATATTTCCATAATGATAAAAGCGAACCATTAAGTGCAGGTATGGTAAGTTTTAATGATCAGAACAATAACTGTAATTATATACAATGGTTACTTGTTTGTATTTTTTAGTTCATGGTTGTAGTGAGGAAAGAAATGCAATTAGTGTCAGGACGTCCTGTCAAAATTTTATTGCCTGAGTTACTGATTTGACAATACCTACATTTTAATTTTATTAACTATAATAATATTTTTACATAACTGACTAGAAACATAGAAAAGTTCATTGGTAAAGAAGCGAACTTACTTTATCCAGTAGTTAAAGGACAACTAGAAAAGCAGTAAAGCGGTAAATATACCCATCAATAGGAATTAATCGCAGGCCTCAGTGAAATGTGAAAGAAAAAACAAAATCTTAATGCTCATGTTACGCGATTATGAATGTGCCCTCCACTCACTCTCATCACTTACCTCCTTAAAGACGACCATGCCGTCCTGCAACACAGCCCCGTCTCACCACTAACTCCTTCACGAGCCTCATCACCTGCACAAAATTCTGAAATTCCGTCCGCACTCGCCTCCTTCCCATAACATCTTGAAAATCCGAATCCGGTCCCAACAGAGTAATTTCTAATTTCTAATCAATCTTGAATGATGGCTCTTGAATCTCTGCTGGTGTACTCAATGGCCATATCGATGTTGTGCATAAATTGCATTAATATCGACCACCATGCAGAAGAGGGCGTCAGGTTTCGTGTAAAATAATCCTGATGGCCATCACATCAATATCTCGGACTTCAGCAGTGTTGTTTTAAGCAACGACTGTAGAAGATCTTCTGTGGATGAAACACTCAGCGTTGGCTTGCGGTGAGGTTCTTAAACAGTAGACAGTCCTATGCAGGGCATTCAAGTAGATTAACTGGCAACCACAAAAATATGACAATGTATGGACAAGAACATACACATGACAAAGTTCCACAGTCCTGAGCGAGCCAACCTGCACCAACAACAGCCTCAGGTGTAATTTAATGTCAAATCCAGCTTTCAATGACTTTCTAATGACCAAGAATGGGCAGTCACTATTGCCTGCCTCTGCGTAATTTGCTAAATGAAACGATTTGTGCGAGAAAATAAGTTGACATTAATGACTCCATGGGCTCTGTAGCAGACGATAACCTTTAATTCCCACAACTTCTCCGATGTCTGGGTCACAGTTGATATGTGCAGCCTACTTAAGGGTGGTTTGATCAGCAGGATAAACTCGACATCACAAAATGAACATATTTGTGAAAAAATCAGCAGAAAGATATCCCATGATAAGTAATATCCAGAATGCCAGGATGTACAATTAAAGGTAGCTAGAATCTTGTCTTAAGACATCGAAGTACAAGCAAGAAGAAAGGCCATTACTCAAGAAATCCATTGAGATACAACAAAGACTGCTGACTGTGGCCATGGTGAAGTCATTATGATACAGTGATAGAGCCAAGATGTGCGGAATCAAGTACCAATTCACATTCAGTGAAAATATCTCCAATCTCAAAACTTGTCAGCAGAAATAATAAATGTCCAATGCTGTAAACCTGAATTATCCTCACGCTGAGTCACATGGTTCTTTTCGCACGAAGTATCCGCCATGCGGCACCTCAGTTGCCCAAATCCCCAATGCCTAAGGATTCAATAAGGTGTGAGAGCTCCCACGCTACACTGCTTCTGCCGGCCGGTTGTACTGCCTGTAAAACAGCTGTGACTGTGCGTGTTGTGACAGGTGTTGTGTGGTGAAATTGCAAGGCTTCAGCTAATAGTCATGCCCAGGAGGAGAAGGACTATATTGATTTACTCGCCGTATTCTAGATTCTTCAGAAGAGAAGATGAAGAGATGATTCACAATCAACCACAAACACAATTGCCTACATGTATTCCAGTGGATTAAACTTCAGTATCAGTAGTAGGACACCGGAGTAGAAAATCTATGATATGATTTTGACGGTATAATTTAATGTCTTTCTGTGAATGTGTGTGTGCACTCAAGAGTGGGTATGTGCTGTGTGTTTTAACTTTTTGTGTTTCACCATTTGTGGTGACATTTTATTTTAACATCCAGTTTATTTTTTAGGGTACATGTACATTTCTGGTTCTTCAAATTTTTGTTACAATGTTAGGCCAACTGATCACATTGTTCTTAACACACTCCCCTCCTAGGGTTCATTCAATTGATTTCTTTACCACGGTTTGTCTCTATGTATTCCTAATCCATGTTTCAATCACAAGGTGCCCCACCCAGGCTTCAGGCTAAAACATGCAAAATCAGCCTAATTTTGGCATTGGTGGTCCTTCTGCCCCAGGCATTTAATGTGTAAAGAATCGGATTTTTGTGGGATCACACGATCTTATTGAGGTGAAAATTCTCAACTGGTGCATAGGGAATACACACAAATGACTTATAAAGATAGATAAGCGGATTCTCCACAGAAGGGCTGACCAAAACCAAGGTGCCCCAAAGTATTATAATAAGCATACTCACTTCATTAACATAGTTTGGGACACCCCCATATTTGGTGTACGCTATCGTCTGTACTTGGAAAGTCCTAATGCATATTATGAGACACGCGTTTTTACGTTCGTCACACTAGACGAAAGAAAAACAACAATAACACTGAGGCCAATTGCTATCACTCGGACTCAATATCTCTTTTCCTAAGCACAATGACAGGGGCTCATTGAGAGACTTTTTGTACACATTAGGAATGCAGGAATCTTTTTAGATGCATGGTTTCCTCCAGTGATTGAGTTTTCGCATAATTATTGCAGAAAATTCGGCCGATAGACAATGGAATTCTGGGGAAATGCAACATGATAATAACGCGTGAAGCATAGATTTGTAGGTGCGTGTGCTTGTGCCTCAACATTGACGGACACGCGAGTGCTTAGCAGACAACAACCGTGGGCGATGTGTGTGAGAGAACGAGGTTAAGGGCTGGGATATTCCACAAATACACGCGATTACCCTCGTGTTATATTCTAGACCCGCCTCAATTATACACCCTCAGATCTCCATGCATGTCAATTAAACACTTTACATTTTATGTCTTGTACGCAGTCCATTCATTGCATCTATGGTCACCAATACCAACGCATATTGTTTATTGGTTCATGGTTCTATTATATGTTGTTTACAGTCCTTCAGGTTCATTCGGCATGCCTGTTGTTGGTGGTCATTAGTTCTGGAAACACTACCACTTTACCCGCCCAATTGGGCACTTTGAATGTCTAACAAAAAAAGCGCCGTTGCATGAAGATCCTGACCATTTACCGCGGTATTTCGTACCCGCGGAAGAGCAAGGAAAAGGATGATAACGGTCAGTTCTATTGGGCGCCGCCATGTTTACCGGTAAATACTACCAGCACTGCTGCGATCAACTCCAAATAAAACTTTGCCGGCAAAATGTCGTACACTGAGGTCAACGCAAACCATTGTGGGTTGACCTTTTCAACAAAATATGGCGGGACCTGCAAGCATAGTAGGATTGAGGTCGATTTTGAGATTTACAGTCAAAATTCAGAGGCAAATGATAGGTTTGATATGTTAAATGTTCTTAAAAGTCAGAGAAGGGTTCGAAGTACAAGCGGCGAGAGGCGACGTACGTAAGATCGAGGAGGCACCGCCAAATCCTGGCCCTCATATCTGTAGTCTACGTGTCCACACGTAGGTCCTATCGTCCATCATAATCCGCGGTATTATCAATTTCCGTTTCCTTACCTGCATGCGCACTGTCGCGGAACGGAATGTGTTTGTATTGGCGTTTACCGGTAAGTGACGTCACTATTTTCCTTCCTCGAGAAGGAAAATTTTGCCGGGTTGATTTACCAGTAAATAGCGAGGGAGGTCAGTTTCTATTGAGCACATTTAATCCCTTATCCGTCTCTTTTCCGGTAAATGGCCCAAGAGAAACACACTAAAGTGGAACATCAAAATGTGCTTGCAAAATGATATTTTTGGCAAGTATCACAGGTGAGTGGTGATAGATAAATTGATTTTATGTTCAGGATGGGTAGAAAAGTAAGATTTTTTAACAGGTTAACTGCAATGTATTAAATATCTGTATTTCTACAGTTGGCATGTGAACATGTGTTCTGCAAAGAACACCATCAATACTGAAACAGTAGTACTGTAGTACATGTATTTTGGAAAACTTTCAGCATTGAAAGGCCAAAAAGATTGAAAAACTGAAGTTTGTCTCAAAAGAAACTTTAAAAAGTGGCAAAGTGACTTTTAACAATTGAAACAGTATGCCCAACCTGTAAAAGGATTCATTTTAATTAAATAATTAACTCTGCGTGTCCCTTTCGTAAAGGAACTAAAAGACAGAATCATAAAAAACAAAACAAAAGTGGTCATTATATTACTAAGTTATTTTCATTTGGTCAATTACACACAGGCACCCTGTCATCTTGAAATAATGAAATCCAAACTGAAACTCAAATAAAAATATGCAGGTATGAACAGAATAAGTACATTTCTTAAGCAGTTTTGATTTGTCATGGCACAATACAACAGATGTCTAGAGAGGCAAAGTTTCTGTTCCTAATTGTTCTGTTAATTAATATGACTCTAATCACAATGAGGAAAACTATAACTTGTCATGGGGAATTATAATGCATACATGTAGGAAACCAATGTCAAATGAAGAACAATGAAGACTAAATCAATTTTCTTCAGTTTTTGTTTTCTTCCTGAATGGAATGCCTGTTTTATAATATTGACAAGTACATCAGGGCAGGGGTGGCAATATTTTTAATAACAAAGTTGTGGGTCTTTGAAAGTGCAAATTTCTGATTTCTGAAAAAAATGTGCAAGAAGCGATAACTAAAACCAGAAAAACAAAACAAAATCTTTTTTTTTTGTTTTTCCTTATTTATTGCCCTGTTCTTTGGACTGGTGGGGGGGGGAGGGGTAGCAATAAGCATTTTAGTACATAGCATTTTGGCTAAATGATCCTTAGAAATGATCCTTAGAAAAAATAATCTGTTTTGTCTTAATTCAAATAATTGATTGCTCTGTAATTCGTTTTAAGGCTGTTTTTTTCAAAAACAGGCAGGCATATCTATTTGAAGCAAGTTTTGCCATGAAGTACTATTTGATCATGCCATTTTGACTTTGGTGTTATGCAAAAAGACTAAAAAAACCAGACCCAACTGACAAGCAAGGGCACCTAAGGTGGATCCAAAAGGATACAACTGCACTTCACAAACATTGGCAAAAATTAAAAACTACTTTAATGAGAATTGCAACACCCTAGGGGGAACACAGACACACAACATACAACTATACACATTAAAAACCAACGTTTCGGAAAGATAAAACCTTCCTTCATCAGGGTAAAAAAGACCAAAAGGGTCTACATGTAAAACAAGCTGCAGCCCAGCACAAGGCAAGAAGCTAAATGAAGAACAAGCTGCAATAGCAAAGAGGTGGGAGAAGAAGTCAACAAAAAAATCTGAATAATAAGAGGATAAACCACATACCAAAAAGAGGAAATCAGATTAGAGAAATCTGAAATCAATACGGTATTTGGTCTTTTTTACCCTGATGAAGGAAGGTTTTATCTTTCCGAAACGTCGGTTTTTAATGTGTATAGTCATGATAGTTGTATGTTGAGTGTCTGTGTTCCCCCTAGGGTGTTGCAATTCTCATTAAAGTAGTTTTTAATTTTTGGTGTTATGGTAAAACAAAAATTAATAAAAACTGTCTGTGATGTTCCCCATCCCATCATACAAAGAAAACATATATTAATAACTCCCAACAGCATATCCCATTTGGATAAAATTGGGAAGGTCCTATCAGTAGACAAATGTTAATTTAGATCATTTTTCTTGTTTCTACTTTTTTCACTTTTTTTTTTAGTATTTGTTTGCTTATTTTTAGTCCGGTTAACAGTCTTTTTTAACCATTTCTCCTACTCATTTATAGCCACAAGTGAACTAAACACAAACAACATTCAACGTCGAGGCATAAAACACTCCGATTTTAACTTCAGAGAAAATACTTTCTTAATATAAAACCACACAGCAGAAAATATTGGGGCACACACCATGCTATTAGGCTTGCTGACCCTGGAGACATAACAGCACCTTAATTATCAAAACCTCATTAGCGTGTGTACTCATCAGACAGACCACCACAATTAACATAATTGATCTTTGCAGATGACTTGCCTCCAAGGCACATATACAATTTGCAATTAAATGACTTAATTTTGCATTTTTTTTTCATTTACCACAAATTTCACAAAATTCATGAAATATTTAGTAACAATTTTAACCCCCTGAGCACTACTTGCCTATCCATCGACATCTAAGCACTATTTTGATTGGTTGCTTGAAAGGTAATATCATTTAATGAGCAAATCAGAGATACAGTAAGAATGGATGTTATGGTTACCCATAGATATAGAAGCACTATTTTGATTGGTTACTCAGAGGGCTATCTCATGTTGTTTCCTGTAATGAGCCAATCAAAGAGACTGTGTCAAAGGTGGTAGTGCCCAGGGGGTTAAAGAACTCTTGAAATTATGTGGAATATTAATGAAATACATAGGTACACATACACATATACAGCATACACACACATATCTACAGAAACAAGGTGGTTCTGGAAGCATTTTTCTTGATGGTTTTGCAAGCATCTGGAACATTTGTAGTGATTGTTTTTGCTTAAATTATGCAAATTAGCTCATCAATTATGCAACATAGATGACTGCATGCTGAATTATGTTAGTTCTATAAGCTTTAAAAGTAG
>JAMKCH010037177.1:0-19533 GCA_023653785.1 Ophioderma brevispina | reverse complement strand
GATGCGTGGGTCTAACGTGTTTTTGGAGCCAGCAATAAAAAATCAGTTGTCCTCCTTCAGTTTGAGTTATTAATCATCATTATTTTTGGTAATGGTTAAGGGTTAAAATTGGAAGCATAGGGCACAACTTAAAAAAAGAAATGCGACTATAGAACTCATCTATACCTTTTATAGTCCCCAATAATTGAGTTCTTTCCAGGAAATGGTCTGCTTTTAAAAATTACATAAACAAAAAAACAAAAAAACTCCCCCCCCCCTCTTTGCACCGAAGAAATTAAAGCAGAGACGATGGTTCTATAAACAAAATTTCAGCAATGCAAGCTTTTCGGATCTAGTAAGACAAGACAAGGTATGAGTAAATTGGTATCTTGAAAATTAATTTGCTATTGGTTACATGGGCATTCTTATAGGTGTTCTAAGGTAATGATGCTACACAGAACTGTATTTCAGAGGTCGCATTTTACGGACCAATTTTGCCATGCAGTTAACAAAGGTTCAATGCTTTTATGCACGGATTCCCACACACATGCTGTTGGAGTGTAACCTATATAAATTCGCAAGGCGAATAAAGTGATGAAATAAATTTACGATGATTTCAAAGCTATGAATAAAGCTTTACTTTAATTAAATATGAGTATTCTCCGTGGTTATTATTGTACACATTCTCGGAAAGGTTGCGAAGATTGTTTTCAACTCAGAGATAAACCATTGACAAGATCGATAATCGGCTTAGTATTTTCTTGATTTTTGGCAAAAGAGGGTTGAGTCAATTCTCCTACCCATCTTTTGTTCAAATTATATTAAATATTAAAACAAAAAGCAAACGCTAAAATCGCAATCTATTGCGCGCAAAAGAACACAAATACATGGTGTGCTTTGTAAAATGCACTCTTTGGTGCAAAATTGTGAATTTCTATGAAATATTCCGATATTCAACCTATATTTACTGAAGCATAAGCATGTAATGATTTCGCCCGTATTTTCATTGGTAAGGTATTTGTTGCAAATGCACAACGTGTGTTAAATTTCTATTATTGCGAAATGTTACACTAGCGATAGCCTATATTACGCACCAAATGCAAAAAAATGCGTTTGTGCGGGATTGTAAAATATGGAAAAGTGTGTTTCACGTTATCAGGTATACCAAATAAAGTGAGTGTCCAAATATATATAATCATTGAATCTTAATTTCTTTAAAGGTGCATTTCGTGATTACTAGAATTATGATTCACTAGATCTCATAAAGAAAATGGTGTCCGTTTACGGACTGAAATAGCAAAAATAATAAAAAATAAAAAACTTTCAGAGTATACACCCTGAGGAGGGATCAAGCAATGTCGGGAAGTTTAAAATTAATCCGTAAATTTTAGACACCCTGTTTCCAATTGGTCTGTTTTTTTTTTTTTTTTGTTATGCTCTCTCTCGAACAAATGCAATGCAATCAATTCGAAAAATCAAAGCCAAATGGAATCATATGTAACAACACAATTTTTGTACTTGATGATTATTATTTGTTAATTATTATCTTTCTTGAGATGCTCACCACCAGGTTTTTTCTAAGTAAGAGTGTATATTTATTATCGTGGATATACGCAACGCGCATGATTTCAAATTTAATTTACTTAGTTCTCCAGGTGACAGTGATATAAATTATTACTCAGCATCAGGGCAATGAATAATTACATCACTGTTCTACCTGGAGAACAAGTAAAATTAAATTTCATTTTGTACTTTTTTATCAAGAACAAGTTTGAATTTACAACACCGTCGTTTCTCTGCAATCCCGTTGGTCACTCAATTACTCTTTAAATAATGACATCTCAATCTAAAAGACTCTATCATGGAAGGTATAGGAGTGAAATCTCCATCTACACCAATTACACCTTCTTTTCATTTAAGAGATTTGTTTAAAAAAAGGATATGGTCTGTTCCAAGTTTCACATCTAATGAAGCAGCTTTTTGATAATCTGAGAGAAGAACAAAAATATACTATCGACAAGACATTTGCATGTTGTATTCATTTGTGTCTTTTTAATGTGTTCTTAAGAGTCCAGTAGTCATACGTATACCGTGACCAACACAGGTGAGTGCTGCAATGAATAGAGGCCATATGGCACGACCTAACGCGGCTTTATATCAATCCAAATGTGACGAGTAAGATTGTATACTGTTATTCAAAAGTTTCTATTTTAGTTCAAGAGTAGTAATCTTTATATTTCCAAATCATATTCAGAGATCATTCAATCAACATTTTGTCACTTCATATATTGACTTTATTTCTAATGAAAGATTATATTAAGATATTCTGAGAATTGGACCTTTTAAGGAAATTTTTAATATTATCAAAATTTTAAATTTCAAAAGGTGGCATTTTCATGCACACTTGGTCCTACTCACCAGCGCTTGTAATCCGATCGTGGGAAATTGCGCACCACCAGCAGTTTTGGGATGAAAATGGCCCATATTGTGCTAAGATTTGTGTTGAACCTCCACGGAACCGGTATTCATCCTCATCTTAGCATTCTCCTCTCCCTCCCCGATCCACACAGGGTAAAAAGGGGGTAAATTATCAACTATAATGAAGGGACCCGCCCAAGAACAGTTTGAATGGCGGAATATTGCCGCATCTGATGACTATTACACAACATTAAGACGCATACGATCTCGACACTATTTTACATGGTAAGGGTGTGGTTTAGGATTGCCATATGATGGTATCATTTTCCCATCACTTTAGTTAAGAGAATTTGTCCCGTTTGTCATTCATAAGGGGGGCTTGCTATCTAGATTTTATCAAGACCGGTTTCCGTTCGTACCGCGGATATGGATTTCTGTTGTGCCGAACTCATCAGTTGCAGGATATGGTAAAAAAGATAGAGAAGGAAAAAATATAAGAGAACTCAGCTGGTGCTAACTTCAGCTAGTTTGACTCAAGACAATCCAGTAAGGCTTGCTGGATGGATAATATTATTAATAATCGCAATTTCCTATTTATCACTCAATCAATCAAACAATCAAATTTATTTCATCTCACATCAAATATCAAGCATTTGGCTACGAAATTCATCTAAAATGAAAACGAAGAAAATGAAGAATCATTTTCAGCTTATATTTCTTTTCATGTTCGATTTTGCCAAATCAGAGCTTTCATATGAAATCTCTTTGGCATATAACCTTGTCTAAACATTGATTACGAATCTGATCATAATTATTAAAGCCCTAGCAGTCATTTTTTTCCCACATGCAAAAGGCCGATTTTGTCTTAAATTGGCTATGAGGCCGTCATATCAACACCTTGACTGGTAACTTTGGCGAAATCAGACCCTTATTAGTTTACACGTCTTGAAGAGGGCCATATTTGCGACTGTTTTCTATAGACCAAGAAAAATCGGATCCCACTTTTAATTATAAACAACACATAAAAAATCATAAATTTCTTTACCAATACGGCGTGTTACGCTTATCCACTTACAGGGGTATTTACTACAACAATTTCACATACAATAGTGCAAAAAATAGGGACTTTGTAGAATGATACGGTCTCATTTGTTTACATTGTGAAGATATCTCTGAAGTGGCTTTAAGCAATATTAGCACATTTTTTGAAGAGCGCCCCAAAATTTGATATTTTTGCATAGTTACGTTAGTAATTGTCTAGGAAACTATACCTGCGAGACGAGAATGCTAAAAAATGCGTATTTATCACAAGATAGCGATTTTATGTAATAGAATTGGGATCCCGATGGACTTAACGGCAGAGCTGGCAATGCTACGTTTAGGTCCGTCCATTATTAAATCGTGCCACCAGCTCGAGAAAATATCCTCTAACTTGGTTGCCTGAACTACTAAAACACTAATGTATTAGCGTAAGACACTTACATGGCGCTATTTCCCGGCTATTCACATTGGAAGGTAAAGGCCGTTTCCAGCAGCCAGTTTGTATTTATTATCGTGGATCCCCGATAATAATTATTCTAGTACAAAATTCCTTCGTTTGTGAACACTAGACTTTTCGAACTTAACCATTCACAGTATAGTTTAACTCTAGCCATTTACCATGCAATCTGTAAAAATCTCCAATTTTTGAAAAATTGGGGGCGCCTTCCAAAAGAAAATGTCTTATAGTGGCTTTAATAAGGTATTAGTGATATAATTTCTAATAGAGTAAACCCCAAATTCATGTAACAAACAATAGATAGCTCCGTCAATTTAACAATTTTTAGGCCGTGTTATAATTCATTTCCTTTCGGGAATAGTGATCGTCTATTTTACCAGTCGTTTTGTAATATATGATTAACAATTAAGCTAAATTAAATATTTAAGCACGAAAAATCTAACAGAAACCACTTGTCATTTATATATCAATGTTAGCATCGATCTCATATTTTGGTAAGAACGAGACAGTAATACAGCAATGAATATCGTATCGAATTGCAACAAACAGAAATACATAAACAGAACATACATAATATGTAATACTTTTAATTTGACTGTCGTTTTTGTTTTTTACACTTTTAACACCATTGGCACAGCGGTGTCATCCAACAATAGGCTAGGTAAAAAACAAAATCATGACAACACAATAATTTACATAAAACAAAACATTAACTTCTTGTAGTGGGCCGGGAAGGTGGGAATTGTTAAACCTTGAGGTTCCGTCTTTATTGTAGATACTCTATACATGCTCATTATATGTCACTCATGTCACAAATCGTCGCCAAAAAAATTAGTACCGTGATTTTCACGGTTACTTAGTTTCCCTATAGTGCTTAATCTCCTGTGAAAACGAATGTGGATTCACGAGCTCGCATACAAACACGATAATTGGTATCAGACTAGGCTGGAGACAATTAAAACTCTTCGAGTGGCAGTGGTAACGCGATGAAACCTCGAATGGGATAATTAATCGATGAAATCCCGGGGTAAATTCCATTCAGCCAATTGTTTTAACCCCACTCTCAAGCCAACATTTTCTCGATAGGAGAGACTCTCTCAAAACGGGCGTAATTGTTTGTAGTTTGAGCGACTCTCAAACGGCCGATTTGTTGGATCTGCTAAGTTTAGAAAATAACTAACTTTACTTGGGTAATGGCTATCACTAAAACTCCCTTTTATATTTTTTCAAAATCTATCCTACAATATCGAAGGGGGGCGAGTTGGCATGGCAAATATTTTTTTTAAAAACATTGTTTTCTTTTGGCATATACGTTTTTTTGGGGGGCGCTGGGCAAGTCATATACGTTTTGGGGGGCCGCTTGGCCAGGCATATACGTTTTGGGGTCGAGATTGCAGGGTGTGAGAGTGCAAGGGGGCGAGTTGTCCAGCATTAGCATGCAGGCACCCAGTCACATGTTGTTACTGATGCTCAGCTCAGTCAGTCATGACCTGAGTTCAGCCTCACTCAACAAGCTGTAGCTCATTCATATGTGGACATCCATAACTCTCTGCTAGGGACTAGTTCAGAGGGAAGTCTTGTTAGCCACCCGTGACATCATTGTCCCCCTAACTCACTGAAAAAAGAAACTGCTATGCGTATACGTATGAATGTCGCCAGGCGGTGCAGGGTATTGTCCTTTACTGGCTGGCGCAATACAGCACGAAACCGGATTAGCCCGTGTGAGGAAGCACATTTCCGGCCTATTTCCGCCAAATTTGACGACAAGTCGCCATTCACATACCTACAAATTTTATGGAAAAAACCGTCTATAGTATTGGGCTTTATTAGTAATAATGACGGGGGTTAAAAGTTATTAATGGCTAATTGGTTATACCATAGGCATAGGTCTTCTTTTTCCTTATTTGTTTGTTTTGCAATTCCATTTAAGGGGTCATTTTTAATAGCGAAATGCTACGGAATAAAGCGAATACTCCACTAAATTGTCCACTTTATTCCGTCAAAAATAAAACTAGTCAAATTTAAAATTGCCCCTCCGATCTACCAACCTGGTCCGACTCTTATTTATTTCTCACGGCTGTATGATATTTTTATGTCTAATTTTTATACCCCCGCTCACTCCTTCCTTCTTTCTTAACCTTCTTACCCCCCAAAATACAAAGTTGTGTGGGGTAAGAAAGAAGGTTAAAGGAGGAAGGAAGGAGTCGAGCGGGTGGTATAACAATCGCGACATAAAACATGTTACCACCACCCGTTTCATGGACCAGTGCAAAATGAAGTTGAGCCGGGGGTGGGGGTGGGGGTGGGGAAGATATGGATTGGAAGATAGCCTACTAAATCTACTAGTAAGAAAAAATTATTTTTTTTTGGGCCCCAACTTCTAATATTAGGGGGTGTATTATTCTTTACGGAATAAAGCGCAACTCCATTAAACCGATTTGATTCCGTCAAAAATAAGCGCTCCAATTAAATAAGGTGTAATTGTATAGGCCTATAGCCTTCGTACTTTAACTTTTAAGCACGTGTGCTTTATTCCGTTTTTAACAGCTTTTAACCGCTGAAAGTGTTAAGGTGTTGTCAATCGTATTTTTTCAGTAAGCTAGGGGGTCAAAGTGTGACGTCCTGTTTTAAGGGGCCTTCAAACAAGATATTGCTTTCAGATTTCTTGTCAAGGGCTCCTTATTCTGTCGGTCGCTGTAGGTCACAAAGGAATTCTGCCACCTGAGCCTGGCACCTGATTGGTCAAATAGGCTCTTCCAAGTTATTCCCTGGAGTGAAAGATTACCGTTTGAGTGAATGATTAAGTCAACAAAATCGCACTTTGCAGCAAAATTACTCACTGAAATTATTTCTTTTAAATAATATCATAAAAAAAGTATATCCTGCTGGGATCTCAAGAAAATATTTGGATCAGATCAAAATGATTACATATGAGAGATAGAAAACTTCCAGCACTTCTTAGACGGTCCATAATAAGTTTCACGCCAGCGCAGAGCAGTGGTGGGCAAATTCAACAACTGCGACCGACAGAATAGCTTGACAAGTCATTGCCCGGGGCCGGGGCGGAAGATTCTTGTTCAAGGGCTCTATTCTGTCGGTCGCTGTGAGGTCACAAATTGGAAAGCCCCGGCCACGACTTCCCAATATGGCGTGCCCAGTTAGAGTAACATCGAACTTAGACACCATTACATTCTGCTTTTCACAGTGGTGACAACTTTTGTTTGGTCTTATATTTTCAATTGGATTTTATCATTGTCATTTTTTTACTATAGGCCGCCATGTCCGCTTATAATGCAGGCGGCCTATGTTAAAGACACAATGAAAAAGCTAGCCAGAAGATGCATATAATTGCATGACGAATCGTTACTAACCTCTAACTTAGGGCCCTAGTCCCAATTAATTGAACTTCACATGACGTTTCTTTAACAGTATGGCTTATTTAACGGTCTATGTGAAGTCCCAAACAGTGTATCAGCTAGACATTTTGTGAGCTTAAATTCGACCACTGACAACCATGTCGTGCACCTCCCAATTTTCATATAAAACACGGTGCTTTTTCCTAACACTCTTCTACCTTTAGCACCAGAATATCCAATTTTAAAGCTACAAAATCAGGACTTAGTCCCGGCGCCGAATTTAAAACAGTACTTTGAACATTTTCATTAAATTTCACTTCAAAAAAGTTGATGAAGATATTACGACTATCCTGTTGTTGATAACATCTAGGAAGTACTTCAAGGTAGAATAAGGGTTAATATTTTTCTAGGCACCGGATTTTTGCGCGATTTAAAATGCGCAAAAATGCGCGGCCCGTATTTTAAAATGCGTGATTTTTAAAGTCAAAAATCGCGAATAATCGTTTCCTTATGTTTGCCCTGCTAGTCAAACAGGAACACGAAAAAGTCTTTGGCAAAAACAATACTCAAACTCCAAAGTTGACATCCTATTTCTTACTCTTTTCTCCGCTGAAAAATTACAAGAAGCCACCATTATCACCTGTTATTTCCCTTCGATTCCGATTAAAATATTTTTGAATCAGATTAGATGCGCCGCGCGCGGGATGAGGCTTTGAATACATCCCCGGCCCGAGAATAATTTCTTCGGCACGTGGATTGGGGAATCCCCGGTCTCGGATGACGTGATCGCGTGATGACGGCGGTTTCCACTCTTTCCCTGAATGTGGGGAAGTTGTTTTTACTATCTTCCGCATCCCTACCGATTTCCCGTCCGGGAAAATACCTTTCTACCGCGGCCAAGTCCGAATTTGTTTAATTCCGAAGAGTTTAATTATCCCATGGATAAACCAATTATGAACAAAGACCCGATACCGCGCGTTGATAGCTTGGAAATACACCAAATCGTGCTCAATTTAATACCTGGAAAATAGGTCGGGTCATCCGTGTTCAACTAATCAAGGTTAGAGGTAGGGTTCTATGCTGGGATTTATTTATACATTTGGACTATATTTTGCACTTATTGGAAGCTTTGTGAGTCATCAATTTTCGCCGACGTTTGCATAATAATGATTTAATAATCAATTTGTGTTTGTTTATTGGCAAATTAACATTAAAAAAGGTGTTTTTTTACAAAATCATGAAAATTCGCGATGGACCAACAAAATCGTGATAGACCCAAAAATTCGCGATTTTTTGCGCGTTTTGCGCGATCGCGCAAAACTCTGGTGCCTAATTTATTCGCATGAAGGGTGAAAATTATTGGAGAATGTGAGACAAAAAATTTTGTCATATCAGATACATACTATTTTGGCATGACTTCTCCATTGATTAAGTTAATGACATTAGGATAATTGTACATAAGGAGGAGTCATGCTCCTGTCGGTCGCAGTTGTTGAATTAAGTACACACACTCAGGGCCGTCCCCAGAGGGGGGGTGTGACACCCCCCATTTACAAAATTCTGTCGGCAAAATGTTGACTTGTCGGCGAAAAGGGTATAATGTCGGCGCAACTGATTGGATGGGTGGATTATCGGTGGTGCACTCCTCTACATCTGTTGTTGTTTGTTTTGTTTCATAGCTGTAAAGTATCTTGATTTCGGTTGCGGTTGACTTCGGGTTCGGGGTGATAGGCCCGTAGCCAGTACCTCGGGAAAATAGTGTGCCCTATTTCCCTCTAACCATGTAGTATTTGTATACTATCTTCTCTCCCTAAGCCAGAGCGGCAGTTCATTCAAACACCGGGGTCCACTGTGCCACAAAGTTAAGAATTTTGGTATACTTACCGTCCATTACATGAAATCTGTGCATATATGAAAACTTTGATGTCCTTATGCATCCCTACTAGCTCGATTTTAAAATACAAACGGTGCACAGTTCATGCTAAATCTGTTGAAATGTGGACCCTAAAAAGGCACAAAATGACCGAAAAATTGAACCTAACACTATGATGGCCGATTCAAACCAAGATCGGCAACTGCCGATCTCCGATCAGAAAATTGACAATCTGTCCGCTCCGATCCCGGTTGAGATTCAATAGATTCTTTCGAAGCAGTGCAATTTTGTCCTAGTCGGGTTTTAAGCATGTGTTCTGGTCTAATCTTAGTTTTTCAGAGCATTTAATAATGTGCTGACAACTTTTTCGTAAGAATTCCATATCATACAGCCCAAATACAAATGCAATAATACCCAGCAAGTCTATATTTAACTTTCCCAGTGCTCCGATGTCGGCGAAAGTTGATGACAATTAACCTATTCGATGCTGTGCCAGTGTCGCATTGTATCAAACACTTACTCCCCACTGTTGCACTGATTATGGGGTTTATCAACATGGCACTCGTGTTCTAGAGGTCATACTCAGTGCCGTTGTGTCTGCTCAGTGAGAGGGTTTACAGCTAAACGTTTTCCTTTTAAATAATGTTTAAGAGTTAAATCAAGTACTTTCAACTGCATTTGTTTTGGGTGTAAATTCTCAAGATTGAAATGTCAATCTCAAGAGTGAAATGTTGCGTCTGAAGAGTGAACCATATTACATTGAAATCGCGTAACTGCGTTGTTGCAAGTACTACTTCATAAGACCTTTTAATTAAGTTTTAATTCATAAATTCGAGATGGCCCTTTCCTTGTAATGATGGAATGGTTGGTTTTTTATTTGTGAATAGAATAAAGGGAATCATACTTGGTAATGAAAGAATGCCTATAAATTGGTTCAATTTAAAGAAGTTGCTCTTGAAAATGGTAAATAAGGAATGACCGTTAATTGGTAAATGAAGGAACAGCCCTTTAATCGGCAAATGAAGGAACGGCCCTTTAATGGGCAAATGAAGGAACGCCCGTTATTGGCAATGAAGGGAACGGCCCTTTAATTGGTAAATGAAGGAACAAGCCCTTTTTGGTCATGAAGGAACGACCCTTTAATTGTTAAATGAATGAGCAAGCCCTTAATTTGAATGAAGTTCTTGCCTTTAAGGGGGTAAATGAAAGGAGCAGCCCTTTAATTGGTCAAATAAGGAGTTCTTGCCCCTTTACTTGGTAAATGAATGGAGCGGCCCTTTAATTGGTAATGAGGAGCGGCCCTTTAATTGGTAAATGCAGGATCGGCCTTTAATTGGTAAAATGAAGGAGCGTCCCTTTAATTGGTACATGAAGGGAGCGGCCCCTTTATTGGTAAATGAAGGGAGCGCCCTTTAATTGGTACATGAGGAGTGCCCTTTAATTGGTAAATGAAGGAGCGGCCCTTTAATTGGTAATGAAGGAGCGGCCCTTTAATTGGTAAATGAAGGAGCGGCCCTTTAAGTGGTAAATGACGGAGCGGCCCTTTAATTGGTAAATGAGGAGCGGCCTTGATTGGTAAATAGGAGCGTCCTTTAATTGGGACATAAAGGAATGGCCCTTTACTGGGTCAATGAAGGAATGACCCTTTGTTAAATGAATGGCCCTTGAATTAGTAAATGAAGGAACTGCCCTTTAACTGTTAAATGAGAACGCCCCTTTAATTGGTAAAGAAGAAATGGCCCTTTAAATTATCCCATTCATTATGGAGGTGGGACCCTCTCATATGCTTCGTCGGCGTGCGAGTTGTCTTATATCTTGTAGCATTTTGTTTTACTTAACTTAGTTGTTTAGGGGCGCCACGGCAAACTTGCCAGAACTTTGTAGGGATGATAGAAACGGAATGTAGAAGGAGAAGGTAGAGTAGAATCAATATGCATATTACTGTTGGAATAATGACAAAAATGTTTCAACATCGGAATTCTTGTGATTTTCGAGAGATCTTGTATCAGAGAAAGTGTTTATGAAGAAGGAATACAATCTGGCGTAAGTTGTTTGAGCTCCGAGTGTTACCTATTTGGCGAGACGGTTTCTACCACTTCAAGTGGCTAGATATTTCATGTTTCGGCTTCCTTACTGGTGCAGGGGTAATTTTTTAATTAGTGAATGTCTGAGGCAATCAGGCACAACTTTTTAGTTTTGACTTCTTCCACTGTTGTAAATATTATATATAAACCCGGTATATAATATAGGGTAATATAGGGATATTGTAATGGAGAATACGTTTTATTGTGTTCGAAGAAGACATCTTCTGCCTTGGGTTTTGCCGCGTTGCAACCCCCGAAAGCTTAAATGGAAAAATCGCACACCTTACTTCCGCGTCATTTGCGAGATGTCCACGTTGGAAGAATAGCGTATCCAATATCCCACATACATTATGTTCAATTGTCCAATAACTCTGGTATCTTTTTAAAGCTGTGTAACTTAAATTATCTGTACATGATGCAGGCTTAAAATACCTCATCTACTGCGTCATGGGATTGGTGAAATCGATCGCATTATCTATCCCAAGATATCACCTAATTTAAAGCTGACACCCTCCGAGATTTCGAATATTAGTTTTTTTTTTAGATAAAAATTGTATTTCGAAATATTCACCTAGAACTAAAGATAGGAACCTAAAATGCAACAATTCCGAAATTTGAAATAAATCGGATTTTCGTTTTTGATTCAGTACACATTTATGTGTAAGTATTACGTCCCCATAGGATACTGTGTATAACAAAAGTTTCGGATCCGGAAATTTAAACAAAGTTGTGACTTCTATTTAAAGGAATTTCGATTAAGCTTAACATTTTCACACGGTGAAATTGAGGCGCCCCCTCGGGAAATCTCTGGAGGGGGTCGCCCTTTTAAGGGCCAACTGAAAGCACACAAAGGGCTTCCGTGCTATGTTGGTTATTGCGTGCATGCATAATCTAATTGACAATGTTTAGCCTACGTGCTAACTAATAGAAAAAATAAATAATTTGGTTTTTGCTTGGACAAGTTAGTTTTAACCAGAATGTAACTGATAAAAATTGCCCAATTTGAACTTAAAACATGACATTAGCCTATTTTGTGTAAGTATTTGGATAACCATGTACGTGTAGATTGAAATAGTGAGCTGAGATTACAAAGCTATCACTGATATTTTGGTCATTTTGAGATATGGGCCGGTTCACAAAAACAGTTTGTTTTGCGTCAATAAAATTGCGAAATATCAATTTCCCACCACCCTATTTCATACTTTCTTCACTTATGACGTCATAGTGACTTCATAGTGTGAATATTGGTACTCAATTTGATACCACTAGCAATGAGTAACTCTAACTATCGCGTGGTAACCTAATTATAGGAATTATAAGCCCAGTAAGGAAAATCTGGGGGGGGGCGTTCGGGACCTTAGCGAGGTGGGCGCCCGTGTGTGTACATGTGTGGCGAATATTTATCAATAGTCATTCTATTGTTTTACAATAATATATTACTTTCACATATTTTAAAAAGAATTTATGCACTTCCATTAATATTTAAAGCCACCCACATTTCAACGATTTCCTGTTTTTAACCTGATTAATTTTTCACTGTACTTCATTCTTTACATACTTATTTATCATATTGTTTTGTTTTCCTGTATTCTATGATGAACAATAAAGAATGAGTGATTGATAATTCATTTCCATGTACAAACAATGGGAATATATGGTCCGGAAAAGGGTACCACAACAATTCTAAAAAAGTCTCCAGCACCCAATTTATTGTTTATATATAATGAATTTGGGGTCTATTCTTAAGGCACTATCAGTATTTGCTAAATCAGAAAATCGAAAAAAAAATCATCAACATCTGGTATTTCCATGGCTGTGACAAGTTCAGGTGTCCTAACATACCCTGCCAGTGATAAGACCAAAAGCAACGTAAAAGGCCAAAATTTTGATATTTTAGTCCTTACTTTCATGACTTTTCGCACGCGCACGGACATTTTACTATATACAACACGTACTGAAATGGAGATCGTACTTTGAACCCTGCTTTTCTTAATTTTTTGTCATTTTCAGTTGGAAAAGATAATTATGAGAATTGTACAGACGTAATCTTTCACTTTCACGCTATCCTGCAGATTTCAAATAGTTTGACTCTTTCGTATGGAACACTGATAGTGTCTTAACTCATAAAACTTTGTTTAAACTGGTATAGTGCATCACTGTGGAGAAAGTGGCACAAGATGGCTAACTTCTCAGTCCAATTGGCACTCCCTATTCTACACCGATCAATATTTTTATTTTTTCTTTCACTAATATAATGGCTTAGAGCATATAATTTCCAGGTTTGCAGAGTTTTGCCCAATTATCCCAATGGGAAATGCATTTCTGGATGTACTGCTCCCCCCCACACACACAATGTGTGTAAAACACGTTATCCATTTGAGTGGTTAAGATGTAAAACTATAGAAGTACAGTAAAATTTACTTTTGTCGCGTTAGCTTGTACTTGTGTATTTTGCAGTATTATACACCGCCCCCCCCCCCAAGCCCCACCCCCCCCAGCATTCATTCTAACAACTAAATAGGCCTACCGTAAAAATAAGTATAATTTTATATTTTAAAGATGGTCTAAATTATTGGCAGGTTTGCTATTTGGTGGGGTCATCAGTGCTTTTTTATCCCTACATATTCCCAGCTCTTTAATACTCACCGAATACACACATTCCAAAGTTTTAATAAATTTCATTTAGATATACTGTAATATTTACCTGTTTTTTGTTGGCAGAATCCAGATAATATTGTAAAATTTACAATATCTTTAATAGGTACGGTTCCCGCGAGCCCCCGTTTGAAGTACAATTCAGTTCCTAAGGTCTCCTTTTGGTAAACTTTTGCCTCAAATCTTTTAGCAAATTTCGGC
Source organism: Ophioderma brevispina (assembly GCA_023653785.1). NCBI lineage: Eukaryota > Metazoa > Echinodermata > Ophiuroidea > Amphilepidida > Ophiodermatidae > Ophioderma > Ophioderma brevispina. Next base: position 5,469 of record JAMKCH010037177.1, on the reverse strand, counting down.
TCCAAATCCGGCAAATTTCACAAAATTTCAGTTCTAAGACCCTACCTTTAGGACCTCAAGTTCCTCAAGCACCCAATTCGGAAATCCGGGCCGCACATCCCTACCTGGAAAAAACATTAAGCACTCCTCCGGCGGCATCGCTCTGCATTTAACGTCATTCCCAAAATCCCCCCCCCCTTCTATCCAAGACGCCCGAATAAGGTTCCGAAAAGGAACCAAACCAAAACCCCTCCGGAAAAGCGAAAGCCGAGAACCGCAAAAAAATAATATTCCAAAGTAATAAATCCTAGTTTCCCTAGTCATTGTTCCCCACAATACGCCAAGTATTGAGGAAAGGTGACATGATATGACTTATGCTCCAGCTCCACCGACCACTAGAGCTCTAATGTTGATTGAGCTATGATAAAGTGTGCAGTGAATCTGATTATGCACTGATTGGATAATGAGAACATTTGAGTGACCTGAAGACCAGGTGAATGTAATGACCTGGAAAAACACTGGCACATCAGATAGGCGGTAATGTACACTGCATTTGTGTGGAAAATTACCATGTGCTTCAGCTACTCCACCACAAAGCCATCCAAGCCAGTTATTCCGCTCTCATTGTTTGAAAGGATAATCTAACACAACAGGTGGTCTCTTGGTTGGTCCTCCTTAGGAATTATGTATCTTAAAACAACCTTTTTCAATAAAGCCGGTTTTTATGTTCTTTGTGAGAGTCGGGATGCGTATAGCATCGGGCAAAGATGAAAAGTCGTCGCAATGCTTTGGGTTTTAGCAATGTTAGCTTGTTGAAATGTATTTTTGAGTCCACCCGGACCCGAAAATCCCGTGCGTTAAATTGACTCCCGACTTGAATTTTTCAATAGTGAGACTTGGAAAGTTCATGCGTGAATCACGCTTACTCCTGTGATTGAAATTGCGTCAAGATATTTAAATTAAGAATAAGGTATAGATTTGGTCACCGAGGTACTCTCGTTAAATAAAAACGTACGCGAATTGAACACCAAGTCGATACCATTATTTTAGTGGAAGAACGGGCCGTAGGCCGAGTTTCTTCACCCGCACAAATAATGTGTCTCCGGGTTTCAATTCGTCGTAAAGAGATACCGGTTCCCAATCATACCTTTATTCTCATTCTTAAACATCAATTATCATTTAATGTCATCTTTAAAACCCAATTCGCGATACTTTTACGCAATTAACGGCTTAAATACAACAAGAAAGGGACTGCCATCACCCAGTGAAAACAATCGAACAGCCCCTGAACCGCGACGATCATACGCAAGAGACGCACCGTTGGCATGCGCCGCGAAAGTTAGCAAAACGCGTATGAACTCGAGCGCTTCAACCTAAAAATAACTTCCATACGCAGCGCGTACTACCTTGTTCAATTAACGAATGGGGGGCGAACCCTTGCATCAGCCAATGAAATTGCTATATTTTCACAGCTGTTAAATGAGCAAAAACTGATTTAGATGAATAAATAGTGAGCCAGCATTTTACATACACGATAAATTACGTATAATGAAACACATGTGGATTCTTCTTTCAGACATTCAGTATGGATCTCAATGGCTGTAAGACTACGTGTACGCAGCTCATTTCCATCTGTAGATGTTATGGAATTTTCCATGTATTTTGGAGGGTCTTCACCCGCAGGAAAACCGCCCGTTTTGGAAGTAACGCAAAAACGCAAAAATACTAAAATTACGTACAGTGTACAACAACAGGAATTCTTGCGGTAAATGATGCCAGCAACATTTAATATGATATGTAGTCCATAGAAAAATATAAATGGGAACTTTAAAAATCTGGTGTATTTTCGTAAACTTTGGGGCTTTTTAATTGTCAGTTTAAGAGATCGTTGAGTAGATCGTAGCTGAATGACTTTTCTCCCGATCCTGATTCAAAGCCGATTCGGCCAAATTTGGCAGATTTCCGATCTAGCCGATCAAGATCGGCCTCACTACTAAACACATTCCGTCTCCCACTTCCGGGTGTATGTTCGTAATATTGGTAATCAGCAAAAATAAGGCAGCTCGTGCCTATTCTAAAGAACTAAACCGGGAAAATCCAGGGGCGACGCCTGAGCTAGTGGGGCGACTGCTATGTTTAATTTGGATTTTTAACGGTTAAAAAATTCACCGTTTCAAAATCATCAGATTTTAACCATGAGTGGAAAATTAGCAAGGAAACAACGTGCGTATAATATAAATATAATTTAGGACTACATCAAAGGTAAAATTTTTCAATAAGTGCTGTATTTTTGTACTGATTCTAGAATTTGCTTATTCTGCATCGATCCGCTGCGCACCCACTCCGGTTTTTTCAATACACTCCCGTGTGTGCATTGTAGGAGGTTAAGTATTGACGACGTGCAACGCTAGACGAGTATTTAACTATCAAAAATCTGCTTTTCAATGATTTTTTCGATTAACTTTGGCAATCACTGATAGTCCTATTAAGACTAGTCTAGACCGACAATGCCCGTGAGTTGCTCTGACTGAGCCTCTGGCCATGCTGCCACTCTCTAAAAATCTCAAGCTGTTATATTATGAAAAGCAGACAAGGTTATCATAAAGAAAACATATACAATGGTTAGAATGTTCTTGAATGAAGTCAAAATATTAATGCATTCCCGAAAAAATGTCATTTTATGATTAAAGAGCTCACATGTTCACACAAATCCCTTTCATGTTTAAATCTCGCTCGTTAAACTGAAGAACGGGGAAATTGTGGGATCACAGTGTGTATGAAATCTATTGTGAAGTGGCATAATTTTCTGCCCACGCTCGGACCATATTCCAGTCCGGCATCTAAATAATTCCAATGATTGTACCCTCAGGTCTGACGTTATTTTTATCACTGTGACTTATCATTATCGTATCTCTGACCTGAGGTTACAAACAACAGAGGTCATAGTTTCGAATCCGTTTAACAGTGGCTGTTGTGAAAAATGTGTTCCCACATCTCAAATACCGCTTGTTACCGTACTTACGATGCTCTGGATTAAAAATCAGCTACGGATGTGTGTTCTTGATATCTAGTTTTCTTTTTGCACATTGGATGTCAAAAATAACGTGTTCATGTTCCATTATTTTAACATTTTTTTGTTATCATGTATCTGGTGTGAAGAAATCTCGCAATATTTTATGTCCACATTTAACGCATGCGCTTTGCACGAAGACACGATGTAACTATGGATCGATTATTCACGACAGATAGGTATCGTAGTCCTATTCCATCATGGTTATCAACAAGACATTATCAAACATTATGCGCCCGATAGAGTCAGTAGCATCAAGCATGTCAAGATACTAATTTTTTCGTTGATCGCATTTGTTTATGGTATTTCTGACCTTGGGTATTTTTGAGCTTGTTACAGTAGGTGTATGATGTGGTGATGTGCGGATCATGTGTCTTACAATAAATTAATCTTGTTGAATTGAACATTCCTAAAGCGGCCCATGGACCTGATTAGAAAGTGTATGCCTGGCTGGTACATTTAAATTTGGGGTCGGGGTGGGGGGAGGGGGGAAGGGAGAGGGGGAGAAATGCAAGGGGGGGGGGGGGGGAAGAGAGGGGAGAAAGGTGATGTTGGGGGGGGAGTTACCCCCAAAGGTTGGGCCCTTTTTTTTGGGTTGGGGCCCCTTGGTGTGTGGTGCAAAGGGGGTGAATCTTCCTTGACGCCCAGAATGGCAAATAACCCACTAATTTTGTTTCATTCTTTTTTCATTTGTCTGTTTGTTACCTGCCGTGGCGCTTTCTTTTTTCATTCGTTCTTTGTTTGTTCCCACTTTCTTCAAAATGCTACTTAGGTTTTTTTTTATGTTTTGTTTTTGTTTTGCAGGATGGGGCAGCCAGATCACAGCCTGGCATGGCACCTAACAACACCAAGGCTTGCATTGGTGCCTGTTGATAGTGTCTCCTTCTCTTTGACAACACGAGAACGCAGAGACAAGTTTTCTACCAAACCTATCGATTCAAAGGTATTATTTTACCGCCTGACTGGCATCTTCTCTCTGGTGTGGTGCTAACATTTAGGCTATCATTACTTGTGGGGACAAGCGATTCAACTGGGCGAGTTTACCTTCTCTCCATGCTTCTTTGTTGGTGCTGCCACTGTTTGTAGTTGCTCTCACAGTCAAAGCAAACGGTCATAGCGAACCCCACATACAGAATGTGAAGTATGGGAGTTTGCCCCATTCATGTTTGCTATGCCACAATTTGGAGTATTCATGTGTATTCCATTTTGACCAATAAACAAATCACAGAGTTATGGGGCATCTGTCCCCCATCCCAAAAGTTGTTTTAAAAAGCAGAAAAAATGTGTTTTTTAAATGCTGGCTATGGGTCTGAATATTGACACCATTGGAAGAACTAAACGGGTTGGTACATTTACTGCACCCACTTTGCCTGCTCCCTGTCGAATTTAGCAGCCTTTACGGAATAAAGTGCACGTAATACTGTGCTTTATTCCGTAAGGCTGCTGAATTCGACTGGGAGCAGACAAAGTGGTGCAGTAAATGTACCAACCCGAAGTAAACTTTTATGTTACCAGGATCTTCAATGTATAAACCCAAGACTACACATTCTTTAAAAAAGTCTTGTAGCTGTACGTAGCACCATACTCATATGAGTAAGGTGAGGTAAAACATCTGTTGTTAGCATGCATATGATGTTTATGGGAAAAATCCAGGTACATGTATTACAACTTTGCACTAAAGTGTAGACTACTTTGTAGTCCTTATATTAACTGATCAAGTACAGAGTCTTAGCTCTAGTCGGGAACAGAATTAGCCGACCAATTGCGCGTATGTCAAGTTTTGTCAATCAGCGCGGTGCGGACTGTGATTGGTTTGAATGTGTAGTGTGGGCGGGGCATGTTCGAACAAAATATGATTTAAATGTAAAAACTTGCCCTATTCGAGTCAGGTTTTTGATGTACGGACACAATAATTCACGTAAGTAAACTTTCCGTTTTAATAAGCTTTAAATGTTGACAGATTATTATTCACAGCCGACATTTGTCCGGCACCGTCAAATTACGTCAGACGCGCAATTGGTCGCCTTATTCTGTCCCAGACTATAATGTATATATACTCTGTTTGAGCTCAAGTTCGAGGGTGACATCACTGCGTGTGTAAGTTTTCTTGCCCTAATAATGCGCGCAATCCTCAGAATTGCAACATTTATGCACGTGAATAAAGGCGGCACAATTGAAATACTAGATCAAATGCAGAGCGCATCATGACGTCACCCTTGAACTTGAGAACAAACCGAGTATAGTCGACACAGTCTATTGATGAAATACTACAAATGAGTATAATGTACTGATACAGTGCAAAGATTCCATTTAAAAATGGTTAGTGTGTTTGTTTGTAGTCCTTATTTTGATTTTTGATTGCATTATCAAGTATGTTTTGTCTTGTGTAGTCCCTATCAGTGGAGGCACCAGGGGGCATG
>JAMKCH010037176.1:0-13711 GCA_023653785.1 Ophioderma brevispina | reverse complement strand
GGTGGAAAGTTGATTTTAAAGGGGATTTACCCAATTGTCCTTATTTTAAATGCATAGCAAACAATGCCCATAAAGGTGTAGGAAGTGTTAGGTGAATTTGAGGGTTCTAATTTTGAATTATTACACCATACAAAATCACCCCACGTTGGTGGAAGTTGATTTTAAAGGGGACATACTTAATTTTCCTAGTATTTTGTGAAAAAAAAAAAACAAAGGATTATCAAGGGAAATAAATAATTTGAGAGCACATAGAGGTCCTCTGGAGGATGGGCTACTTATATCATGTTCATTGTAATGTTCTTGTCTAAAACTGGTCATTAGAATTAAGCCATATCAGGCATTTTTTCCAAATTAAAAATGCCAATTTGTCTCTAATGCGAGTGTTTTTAGGTCATATCAACACCTTATATTACTTTTATTTGTGAAAAAATCCACTTAGGCATCATGTAAAGCTGGTCTTTGATTGAAGATGCAGTTAAGACTATTTCTGGCCTTAAAACGTAGGATCCCAACCTTTGATGAGTAAAACAAAGCATAACAAAGCATAATATCTTGACAAATACGGTGTGTTAGCCTTAGTAATTACAGGGGTGTCTTTAATACAACAATATCCAATACAACAGTGCTAAAATTGACTTCTTGATGAAAAATAGGGGCGCGCGATTTGTTTACATGTGAAGAAATCACTGTAGTGGCTTAACGGGCACTTCTATATTGGACAAATTTAGATTGATAAAATCAAATATGAATAAGGTAGAGTTGTTTTTTATTTTTATACTATTAAGAATTTGTTACTTTTTCTGCAAAAATATTCAACTTTTGTTGTTTCGTGAAGGGATCCAGCCATCCAGCTTTTTCATGCAACCCAATTTCTGAAGAAAAAAATGGTATCCCCTCGGACAAAACTTACCACTCACTTCACCCAGCTACATTTCTGTTTCGTGTTGAAATTTATACAAATAGTTATTTACGCAGGGGATCAGGTGTTACATTATTTCAAGGAACTTATCTTTTCCGCCTCTTTTTAGAGAAACATCACCTACAATATAATAATTATCTTGATTAAGAAAGATTAGAAATGATTTAGAGAATTCATCATTGCGAAGAACAAAGGGCAATACAAAATATGATCCAAACACCTGAACGTAACCAGCGGGGGAAAGGGCAACCCCCAGTTAGAATTTTTCCCTTCTTGCCCCATGAAGCAAGGGTAAGTACAGGTGCATTGGGGAATGTGTGCCCCCTGCTATTGCCCCTGCTTGCTGCTCCCTCCCCAAATGAAGTTCTGGTTACATCATGGATAAAAAAACGGATCTCCCACAAAAGGTTCCCAGCCTAAAAAAAAATTGTTTATTTTGGTTGAGTGGTTCTCAAGATATGGTACACTGAAACGAATAAGTCAGCAAAACAGGTATTGCCACGGAGCATCTTTTTCTTAAAGGCTCAGTCACAAAGCCGATTTTTTGCTAGAAAACCATTCCAGACTGATCCAACTGGCCGTACTGACCAATTTTCGACATCGTGAGGCAGTTTTTTTTTCATGTGTAGTTTTCGCAAGGTCTGGGCCTTTTAGTACGTCGCTGTTAGTCTTACCCATTAGTTGCTAGGAAAACCGCTTCAGGCCAGCCTGCTTCAAAAATGGTTGCCGATTGCCACGTTTAGAAAAATCGTGAGTAATTTCCTTTTTCAGGGAGTTTTGCCAAAAGTCTGGGAGTGTCATGTAAAGTCTTCTGCAGTCTTGTGTGTCGGAAAAGCATTTGTGTCAAATTTGAAAAACAACGGACACAATTTTTTCTTGCCGCTTAAAATCGTGGCGGGTTTTAATCGGAAAGTGTGACCGCAACATGTCACAATTTGTGCTGTCATTTTAAGGGTTGCGACTGATTGGGACTGAACAAGTGCCCTGCTTGATCTTGTTGATTTTCTGATGCTGTCGCCTATGCTAGGCGATGAGCATCTCTTGTCATGTAAGTTTGAACAAGACTGCAGCCGATTTTTGAAACAGACTGTTGGTCTTGAGTAGTTTGGTAGAGGTCGGGTCGCGTCGGCGGGTTGTCTTCTATTGAACTGTACCTTTCCTTGGCGTCAACAAATCGGCGAACAATCGCGAGCAGTCTTGACAGCGACATGCCAACTTGTGCCGTCGTTTCAAGGTCTGTGACTGATCGGGGACTGAACAAGTGGCGTCGCCAATTAAACATGATTGATCTTGTTGAGTTCATGATGCTGTCGCCTACTGCTAGGCGTTTCAGCACCCATTGTCTCGTTGACGACGGGGAAACTCGCATACTAATCATCCCTGGTCGGGATAAAAATTGTTTGAACATAGACTGTAGCCGTGTTTTAAAATAAAAACTGTCTTGTGTAGTCGGGAAGATGTTGGTTCGGGAGGTTCTTCTGGTGAACCGACCTTTATGCAGGAAATCCCCAATACCCAAATCAGATCAGATCGTGTCCTAACCCCCCCCCCCCCCAACACAAGACAGAAGACTGGGTATTTTGACACAACTTCATGCTATGATTTCATATTTGGAAAATCCATTGTGTCAAAACAATTTATGTGTACTTATCATTAACATCATGAAATACCCATGGACAATCTGCATTGTGCTAAAAACCAGTTTTCTGCTGTGGCCAGAGTCAGAGACACTGTAAATGAAGGCCATAAACATTAAGACTTTTAGTTTCCACCTGTTCCCGGTTTTGGTGGTGGCACATCAAAGATAGACCCTCTTTTTGCTCACTTTTGTCCACCATGACCCCCTTTAGTGCTGCTGTCTTACCTTTTACCCAATACCCCATTTTTAAAATCTCAGATCTCCATAACTTCCATTTTTCTTTCCTGCTACCCACTATTTTTTCACATGTTTCATAAAAGTATCCACTTTAATTAAACATTTAACATCCAAATTCAAAATTTGCACACGCTACGTGCACATCTTGAACAATTTTTATAATTTCATGTCAATTGACTCTGGAAGAGTCACTTCCTATTTGAACTTCAGGTTAATGTTACCTCAATGGCTCCCTTCTTTAAGTTACATACTGACTGACCCCCATTCTTATTCAGGTTGTGTACTGAATGACCCCTTATTATTGGGTACATATTTTTTATCTGAAAGGCCCCTACTTTTCACCCGATGGTCGAGACACATAACCGTCACTTCGGATAAGCAGTGCCCCCTGACCTTTTAGACTGAAGATCATGACCTTGAAATTTTTCATATCAAATCAAGACTCGTTTGTTATCACGGTAAAAGAGCGTTTTTCTAAAATGCTGCCTCACTGAATACGACTGGAGTCCCCCCCAAGTACTTATTTGAACTTGCAAATAGAAGTTAGTTTCTGAAAAGAAATTTTCGTGCTACTATTATTCATACTGATGCTGTTATTGTTGCCAATTTGTCACCATCCTTGTGTAAAGGTTAAGGTGCGGAATAATATTCGCCCACGTTGGTGCTTTATTTCACTACTTCCTGCGCTTAATCATGTAGTACCCCTTTATCATTTAGCTGTAAAGGGTTTTCATACTTTTAATAAAAATCAAACAAATTCATATCTGAACCTTAATGTGACATTGAAATTTCTTGAAGATGTGCATCCTTGTATCGTATTAAAAAAAATCTATGTTTATCTAAAATCGGGTTGTCCGCTTTAAGAACCAGAATTTCACCACTTTCCCCCAACTTATCAATTTGCATGCAACAGATTTGAACTCAGCACCCTCGAATTGACCTAAACACCTCTCAGATCTTTTAGTGTACCTGTGATTAGGGTTCAACCTTATTTTGACCTTTGAATGCTTGATGGATTCCCTAGTAGTAATTTCTGTCCGTTTACGGAAGAAAAACAAAATCGCGAATTTCTTGCAGACACGATTGAATTTGCACGTCAGATTGGGCACACATTATATACTTAGACCGACGGTTCAGATGATATAAACATCTAACTTGTTTGAGGTAAGTCGGGGGGACGAGGTTCACGGTGGATCACGAAATGCCCCCTTAGCTTTTTATTGGACGGTCGCTCTAATATTGTAATTACATTTTAATTTCTTAATTATGCTAATTAGGCTAATTAAGCCATGTAATCTTTATTTAGTTCAATAAACTTGAGGATTAATAATCTAATTCATCAAAAAAGTAAATGTAGGAAGGATATTTAGACTTTAAAAGCTTGCTTGGTAGTGATCCCATTTATGCTCCCCCTCGTCAGCTCCCTCGTCTACCACCATGCAAACATGACTAATTCAAGTTCAATAAATGTTTAATTAATAATTAATGAGCTTTGATTGTCACTTTTTACATTTTGAAGCAACTGGCACATTGGTACAACTTTGGTAATGTAGCCCATGTATTTTAGCTTTTATACTCTTTTAAAGATCTAGTGGTCCAGTGTATTGAACGGCCGACTCATGATCCAAAGGTTGTTTTTTTTTATGGGTTCGAAAGCCCCGCTGTGGCCAATGTTTTGTGCTCTTGGGCAAGGCACTTTACCTCGCTTGATTTCGTCGACCCAAGCGATTATAATAATTGTGTGGTAGCTGTTAGGGGGATTATTACAATTAGTCTTGATAGGATCGTGAGCGTGGCAGCTGCCGCCTAGATGAAGCGAAAATGATTGTGGAGTTTCCTGACGGACGCGTAATAACATAGGCAACCGCGCTGTGCTCTGATGAAATGGCGCTTTAAAAGCCCAATATTATAATATATATTATTATGTCGCGCACGAATGTAACGATTACCACCTATTGTGGGCTCCCCCCCAAGAAACGACATGGCCATAATTAGCAATGTCAAATTCAGATTTCAACAAAAACTTACATCATCTAAATGAATCATTCACATATAACTTAAATGGGGAATCCCAGATCAGTAACATGTTTTGATCGTAAAGCATAAAAAGTTGCTCGTTTCTACGTTTACATCTTGGGAATTCCCACTTCCCCTATTGTGCAATCTATCTAACAGGGGCACCTTGCACAAACAACCCTAGGGAATCCCCTGCTCTCCTTTTATAGTAAAACAAAGACTTTCCCATGGAAATCTTTCTCAAATAAAATGAGAAAATAAAAATAATATTTCAATCACAAAATGGAGGCTATATAAACATTTTTTGTGCGACAGCACACAGTGTTTAAGGAAACAATGTTTTACAATCACATTCCTCAAAAGTAATTACAGCATCTGAAGTGGATCAAAGTACTTTCATACGGGTGTTCTCACAGTTAGTCGGCAGGTCACCCAAGTACTATTGTTCACACTAAAAATTGTTGGACAGGGTCATTTTACATGGGCTTTCACAAATACAATAGGCAAACGACCTTGCTATTGTCCACATTTCCTGCACACGTCTGCAGTTCAAATCGATGGAAGCTAGGCCCACGTTATAGCATATGCAAATTCAATTCCTTGATGCCAGTATATGTAAGGTTTTACATTTTCCGTGGTCTTCGCTTTCTTAAAAGAGATAGAGTAACACGTACACATACTTTTTTGTAGCATAGGCACCAATTCATTAATATTTGGGATGCTTTAAAATTTGTGGGATTTCTAGAACTTCAGAGACCACGCTTTTTCAAAACACCCTTTCACGTCATTTTAGATCAACTTAGATATGTAGTTGACATTCCGCAACAATAATACATGATTTTATAATGAATTCAGGTATTTTGGACCTTAAATCAGGACATTTTCTAGAGCGTTTTCGACCAGCTATTGAGGTCACAGCGATTGTATTGTCTTCTCGTGTACAAGAAAATAACGCATGTTGGTGTGACCTCCTAATTGACTGCTCACCTCTAGTATGTGCACGTTTCCTTGATAATTATAAATTGCCCAATTTCTTGTGAAATCTATAACAAGAAATGTGCTTACTTTCGGGGTTACAATATAATGTGTGTACGAACGTTGATCTCTAAAACCACGGCTAAAAGTGCATATGGGCACAGCAGGGAGTCTATAATAATGGAAGAGGAAACTCTGAAAAAATGATTTTAACAAAAACTTGCATTTTTATGACTTTTCCCTATATTTGCTGTACAATTTCTAATCTTTAAATTGCTTAGTGCAGATTTATGGAGCACAGAGAATTAAACCCTACATGTAGGGTGTATTTTGTTACACAGATGTCATATACACCAGATACCTAACTTTTTGAAGGTAATCAAAAATGAACGTTAAATTTTTGAAGGTAATCTCTGAGGTCACTGACATGTTTTCATAATCCAATCAGTGCAATAATCAGGCCACTGTATCTTTCTCAATAGCCAATCAATTATAGAAAATAAGTCATTCACACTGCATTTGGATGGAAAAATAGTAGCACATGTTTCTGTACACAACCACAAAACAGAGGCGAAAATGGGGGGGGGGGCAGTGTGAATCTTTCCCCCTTTCTCACCCAAAAAGGCCCATATTGCACTAAGCCACTTTTATACTTTCCCCCTGAAAACACATGTACACCCTTCCCCTGAAAACACATGTTCCCCCTGAAAACACATGTTCCCCCTCAAACAAAAGCTGGTTATGCCACTGCCACAAAAGCAACAAGCCGATTATTCCTGTCTCATTGTTTGAAAGGAGAGTGTAAAAACCACAGATGGACTCCTCAGTAATTAGCTATCATTAAAAATAAGCCTTTTCAATGAAGCTGCTTTCTATGAGGTCTGTGAAAGTCAGGATGCCTAGTGTGGGTCGGCAAGATGACAATTTCGTGCACTGGGTTTTAGCAATGGTTACTGGCTTTGAAATGTACTTTTTTGAGTCGCCAAGACCCAATAATCCCTGTGCGTAATATTCACTCCCGACTTCACTTTTTAAGAGTGAAACTTGGTAAGTCGTGCGTGAATCACGCTTGTCCTCTAGTGAGTGAAAATGCTGTTAGGAGCTCCGTACAGATTTTTTTTTTTTAAATTCTCCACATGACAGTGACATAGAAGTTAGCATTTATGATCCGCGACCGATAATGCGCTTAATAGAACCTTGTTTAAAATGTGATGCTGTGAATAAATTTAGATGCATTTTAAGACGTTTACTCTTAAGGTAGAAGGGGAGGGATTAGAACCCCCAAATTAATATTTTTTTCAAAATTGTTTTTTTACATTATTCAACAGAGCACATTTTTCTCTTTAAAATACTTTTTATCCCATTCAATCGACATTCGGTTCGATAGTTATCGTCAATTCTCGTTCCCCATTTGATGTAGTTGCTTGCCTCAAAACAATAGAAAACAAAGGAAATGTAGTGTCGCAAATTTCTTTTGTTTCTTGTTTTTCACCAAGCTATTTTTAACATTTTTACTTTTAACAAATGGAATATAGTTTAAGTCTGTAAGTAGTAACAACATTTTCTAAAATTCATGTACTTTCTAAATCTGTTTTTAGTCCACTCAATCTACGGTATGACCTGGACAAAATTGCTACAGAATTAAAAGTTTTCTTGCTGTAACTTGTTGTACAAACCCTCCCGAACAACATATTAAAAAGGTTAGAGAAAAGGAAGCATGGCAAGACATGCTAATTTGCATAAAACCGATGGCCATTTTTGCCTATTATTTGGTTAATATGCAATATATATAAAGGAAGGACGAACCGATTTTAAATAAAAAGTTGTTCAACTTGATAGAATGGTCTTTACCCCTAAACCCCACTATAGAGTTTTGCGCTGATATTTCAACCCGTTTTCGTGCGAGCTAAAAACATGATTTTCTTCGCCATATTAGGTGTAACATTAAGATGTCGGTCACCAAAAATGGGGTAAATTTTCCCTCATAATTTCCAAACCAAATATTCTTTAGCCCTAAGATTTCACAGGGTAAATGAGAAAAATAGTAGCTTTCTTCAAATACCAAAATGTTGACCACTTCCGGTAAAATCTTGGAGTATGGGGACGATGCTATTAGCGATCAGGCCACGGCCCTTTAACTCTCAATTGCTGCTCACATAGGACCCAGGTACTTGAGGTCTATGCCATTGTGAGTCGTTACCGTTAAGTGCAGATGGTTGATGTTCTCTTCATCATTGAAGCGTAATGTATTCAATTCGTCTCTTCGGCATTTAGGCCTGACTTTATTTTGAGCATCTCAAATGATGCTTTGCAGAGATCTTGAGCAGCACATATCATATACCCTGTTAGAGCTGCGTAGGTCAAGGTCGGTGAGATGCTTGACTTGTAATGCTCGACATGCTTGACCGGTTTTTTTATGCTGCAGTCTATTAGGCTACACAAGGCTATTCCCAAATGACCCCCTTTTTTAAATGTTCATATACTCAGTGACCCCCATTTTCTACTTTCCTGTATCAACTTTTATCACAAGTTTGCACTAAAAATTATCCACTTTTCTTTAAAAGAATTTAAAACCCAAATTCAAAATTTTTGGCAGCCTACCTGCACTTTTTAAACAATTTTATAATTTCATAGGGAGCAAACTTTTATAATTTCATGGCAGATTTACTCTTGGAAAAGAGGCCAATTCCCTATTTTAACTTCAGGTTTTGTAACATTCATTGGCCCAAGTTTAGTTTCCATACAGGATGGACCCCACCTGTATTCAGGTTTTGTACCGAATGACACCGTATTTTTGGGTACATTTATCTGAAAGGAACCCGGGAAAAGGACCCTATTTTTTCCTGGCCGACGGCATATATTAGGTGCATCTAGAGCCCACCCCTATTTTTAAAAGCTTCTTTTCTGATTTTTGTTCATAGCATAAAATGTGTGCCCACTATCAAATTAAATTACCCATCAAAAAAAAAATTTCATCAAAACGGACTTCGTCGTATGGGTCCACTGGTCATGAGAAAGTGTTCAATGAGCAAAATATGCATTTTCAAAAAGCAGCTATTTTGACACATCTCTTTTAATATGTGTGCCTTAAATGGCTGCCATATTATTAAGATAGTGCTATAGTGTCTATTTGAAGTTTCACACACCCTTCTAAAGCCACTACATTTATAAGTGCACAAAGAGCAAGGATGCCAATTTCACGGCAAGGATTTTGACAATATGCTTTATAAGGGCTTTTAAAAGGGCTGCTGTATTATAAATAGTGGAGTAATAACAATCAAAAGGTTACAAAGACCCATTCGAAAAGAACTTTTTTTGTGCAAATGTCAGCTATGGTAGTAGTCTTGATTTCTGAATCAAGTAATAGCTGCCTTAAGTTAACCAGAGTCATAATCCTTCTAAAATGTTATTTATAAATTAAACCACAATTGTATGAATGTTAGAGTTATGATTTTAGGCATCAGTGTTTGATTTGCGGGTGGTTTTGCTCCAACAACTTGCCAGACATTTTGGTAGTGCTTTTAGATCTTGATGATACATAAAGTCTGCACTGAGTTTTACTCCCCTTCTGCCACAGTCTTTGATCACAGCACCAATGTTGGTCAAGGATTTCTGGTATGCAGGAGAATTGACCAGTCGTTATACATCTTCAGTGATGGGGAAGCCAGGTCTATTTGCAGGATCCTAGAGTAAACCAAGAGTCCTCATTGACCAAGTCTGCAAGAGTTTTTGCTGACAAGTAATGTGGTGGAAAATTTCAGGATTTTCCCGGAATTTTATCCAACCCGCTGCTTAGGTGCGACTACGTTCTACTGTGGCTGATCAGCCAGTGCATGCGCTTAAATGTGGGAACTATATCACCTAAAGGGCCGCCAAGGGACACCATGTCCCCAGTGCCATAGGTGATGCTTCAAAGCTAGAATGGCATCTTGCAGAAACTCTCTGGGTTTAACAACACATACTTCAGTACACTTGTGAAAACAGATTGAGGTCATCCCATGGGGCATCAGCAGCTGAAGGCAGGTTAATCCACCACTAACTGTAGATCAAAGTAGTGAAGAGTAAATAACTGGGGTTTTCCCGGTATTCCAATTATAGAGGATTGTCAAAAATAGATATTTTTGTAGTTGGAACTTTCCAATTATGTGGTAGACAAATTGTGTTATCATTGAGCAAGTTTGGAAGGGGTGTGAAAAATGTTGACATCACAACAGTAGTGATTTGTTTTTCCGAGCGATTCATTAATCAATTTGTCTACCTTTGACTTATAAAGTTTGTTGACCTTTGCCCTTGTTACCTTTGACCTTTGTTGGAACCTGACCCCTGTGTGAACTTGAAAAATTTTTCTTGTTGACTTCGCCCCCTTTGAAATTCAAGAAAAACAAGTCCCATAAGAGTATGTAAAATTTGTTTAAAAATGGAATATTCTTATACTATTATGGTTTTAGAGTGCAAAAGTTCACTTTACTACACGTTTCACTGAAAAGCCCATTTCCGAAACTCAGGCTGCGGTGGACACATAAGACGAACTCCGATTTAAGTAGAAATTGATAGGGATTACTTTGGGAAAAGTGGAACATGTTAAGACTATGAACAAAAATATTTAAAAACTATCGGGGCTATAGATGCACCCTCGCAATATACCCAACTTCGCATAGGGTGGCCCCCGGAACTGTTGACCCAATGTGTTTAAATAAACTCTCTGATAATTAATTTGCTAAATAAAGAGCTCCCCATCCCGATTGCAGTCGGACAAATCATCTAGAATGCAAAATTAATTTTGGCGGGAAATTGCGGCCGTCTGAATAAGACCTCACTTTCCACTTTGAACTTGGCTACATACACACATTCAGGTGCATAGCCATGCAAAAAAACATGTTCAAATACTAAAAAAAATAAAAAAAATAAAAAAAATCTCCCTAAACATGCAATTTATGAGCTCTATACCTTGTCGAAATATGGGTGTATACGTCCACATACGATAAATGCTAAACAAGGCGAAACTCTTTATTCCGCGATGCGTAAAATATGGTCGCCCATAGCAAAAAAATAAAGGGGGGGACCAAAAAAAAAGAAAAATAAAAAAGAAAAAAATAAGAATACCCCCCCCCCCCGACGAATGTCGCGATCACTTACATGTGATAAATGCAACTACAACCCTCCCACCCCTCCCCAACACCCAGGCAACACACCCCACCCTATCCCCCAACACCCAGCAAACACCCCACCCATCCCCAAAACACCCTGCAAAAACCCCAACCCCCCATCGGACACCCGCAACACCACCACCAACACCCCAGCACACCACCCCCTCCCAACACTCTGTAACACCCACCCCCCCCTCCTTAACACCCCTCTGAAAAACCCAACCCCCGCAACACCCCACCCCACCCCAATACCCCGTAACTCGCCTCCCCTTCCCCAACACACCGCACACGCCAAACCCTCCATAACATCCCGCTCAACACCTAACCCCTCCCAAACAACCCTCACCCCTCCCCAACACTCCCAACCCCCTCACCAACACTTTTACCCCCTCCCCAGCACCTGCAACACCCCCTCCCTAACACCATGAAACACCCCACCCCCTCCCCAACACAACTGCACAACACAACACCCCCCGCCGCCAAAACCCTGCCACACCCCCACCCCCTCCCCAACACCCCGAAATACCCCAACCCATCCCCACCACCCCACCCTCCCCTATGGCATAGTAGTCTCATGTAGCGAAGTTATTTTGACTATCCAGTACCGTTTCAGAGGATACAGAAATTACGCATATTAAATTAGCTCATTTGCATACCTAAAGCCGCTGGCCGCATATATCAAATAACTTTAAATTGCAAAGAAGATGTAACCCCATAATAGGGTTTCATTCAGCGCAGGAAATTTTAGTATCCCGATGTACGCTGTCAAAAAATATAGCAATTACGCTGATTTTTGCAAACTAATTGCTCATTGCATACGCAATTTGCCCCAAATACGCCCAAAATCTAATCAGGTCGAGAACTCTTTCAGCCCGCGTCCTTACACCAGGTTTACATCAATATACGCCTTACGGAACTCCAGAAAACTTGTTACACGGCCTTGCAGGGAAATTTGCATAAATTATGAAAATGAGGATACTTAATTAGCATATTTACTCCCAAAATCCAAATCAGGTTGAGAACTCACCAACCCGCTTCTTTCCACCAAGTTACATCATGTTGCCTTACGGAATCCCAGATAAATGTATACACATGGTTCAACATTTTTATCACGGACGGACGGAGGACGAACGGAAGGACGAACGGACGCTGCCTCATTTTATAGTCCCCGTTTCCGGAACTCGTTCGGCGGGGACAATTAGCGTGTCTTGCAGGCTTTCCCTTTTATTACCTTTTTGATAGTTGTTTGGGAGATTTTAACTGCTTGTTACATAGCAAGAAAACCTTCTGTAGAATTTGTCCAGGTGTACAAGTATTTTTATAGATTGAGGGACTATTTCAAAATTGCTTTTAAACCCAAAAATATTTTGCATAATATGCAAATTAAGTGTTCTAGATTTAAAAAGCGTTTTTCTTGTATTACATTTTTTCATGAGTTTACAATCTTTAAAAAAATGTGCAGGAAAAAATACACCCCTATAGAGCTGAAACTTTGCACAAATAAGCTTTATTACCAAGACCTATGCATTGGTCTACTTTGAATACACTAGAGTCAGTACTTTTTTCACTATCCATGGCCAGGTTCCCAAAAATTCAGGTGGCACATATTACTTTTTTACATACTACACCCCTTCTATAGCTGAGATGGTTTTCAAAGTAGACCAATGCATAGATCTTTTCAAAAGCTTTCATTTAACACCTCAACCAACTTTCTGTGATGTTCTATTGCAGAGCTACATTTTTTCAAAAAAAATTGTGATTTGCACTAATTAAATATGCAAATTAAGTAAACTAATATGCATGAAATTTGAAATTGTTATTTTTTCAGTACTTGTGATACACCCATTACTTACCCAAAGACTTAAGTTTCTATCATGTTTATTTTGTAAAAAATGTCAATCCCTCCCCTTCTACCTTAAAGGTGCTTGTTCTGATTTTTGTCCATCGGGTTCTCTACTTGATATGAGAGCCTGATACTTGAACACACTGACCATCAAGTACCGTGGGAAACAATCTTGCGGTTTGATGCTAGACACGATAATGCAGAGTGCAACGCCCTATTCACTACTGTGCTAATATTGATGGTTAACGGTATTTTTTTTATTTGTATCTTGGTAAAGAATGGATTTGAAATCTGAAATTTCAGGATGACAATGAGAAAAATATGGCCTTTCATATGATATCAAAATTGATACTACTTCCCAAAGACAATCGGATCAAGCATCTTTAAGAACGAGTTTATTGACGGTATACCACACAGTATACCAAACTTAATAACAATGCATTCGCACGGTTAACCGCGGCGCTTTGAAAGTAGAGTTTACCACTTTCTCGGCTAGATTTCCTTAATAACAATTTCTATCTATTCCTTAATAACAATTTCTATCTAGCAACACTGGAGCAACAGACAATGTTATAGTACTTTAAGGATGAATAAGTTTACTATGTATTATAAGAAATCAATATTGGAAATCAAACCGACCAGTTAGCTCAAATGGTACGGCCATCGGTCCAGGGGAGAGGGGATTACATACATTTAAGAAGGCAATGTGTCCCAACATCTATGACCAAGATTGAGGGTTAAGTGTTTCCTTTTCCCTAGGGCGACAACAATACCTGCTTCTAACAAATCCTATTTTAAATTTAAAGACTGACTCAGATTTCCTGAGGATGGTGCCCTCCATTTTCAAACAAATTGTGTTTTTTGCATATTTATATACATAATGCTTGTCCGTGTCACTGTGTGAAATAGCTAAGCTCAATCTCTGCCTTTCATAT